>PVIC010049404.1:0-13180 GCA_004025085.1 Thryonomys swinderianus | reverse complement strand
GCCAGAGATTTAGCTCAGTGGTTCTGGCACCTGCCTCACAAGCGCAAGGTCCTGAGTTCGATCCTAACCACATACAATGCTAGGCGTGGTGACTCATGCTCACCAGCAATCAGTACCACATACCACAGTGCCGGGCGTGGTGGCTCACACCTGTAATCCCAGGATTTGGGAAGCAGAGGCAGGAGGATTGCTGAGTTCGAGGCTTGCCTGAGCTACATAGTGAGATCAGGGCCAGCCTGAACTATAGAGTGAGACCCTGTCTCAAAAAGGGGGGGCGGTGTGCAGCCCAGTGTGTCCCTGTGTGCCACGGACTTATACATCAGGTTTCCCCAAGCCTCGGGAGGGAAGCCAGGCCCACCTCAAGCTTCCCTTTACTCCCAACAGGCCGAGACAGTGGGAAGCTGACCTTGCAGGGAGCCAGCACGAGCAGTCTGTGGACCAAGTGTCCTGTCATCAAGGGGGTAGGCCCCTGGTAAGAGGCATGGGGGAGGTGATAAGGTGGCCGCCATGAAAAGATGCAAGACAGGGGTGTCCAGGAGCTCCTGAGTACCCCACCCTGGATCTCCAGAATCCACCACTGCGGTGGAACTGGCATCCACCCCGGCCTTCCCTGCTGACCTTAGCAGTCACGAGTGGGAACAGGGCCACCCACTCCCTGGCACAGGCTCCCTGGCCTTGGTGGTCCCTTCTACCCAGGGCTGTGTGCTCCCCAAGGACTTCGCCAGCACCACCTCATGCTCGGGCCGGTCCCCTCCAGGAGGTCTCACGCGGCCACACAGCAGGCGACGGTGTTCCTGCCACAGGGGCAAGGTGGGAGCTCTGATGCCTGGGGTGGCACCCTGGGGATGCCTGATCCTCCTGAGACCAGAATGCTCACCTAGGAGAAGCGCCGCGGGGGTCACGTGCTGACCACAGGGGGGCAACAACTCAGCTGTGCTGTCCTGCCCCTGCAGACCCACCTCCAGCACCACCAGGTGCCGCCACGCCCACAGCTCCAGGACACCGCCCAGCTCTGCCCCGAGCAGGCAGGCACTGGTGTCCCTGAGAGGGTGTAGCCAGCGATAGGCGCTTCACTGCCATCTGGCCCGGCCTGGGCCCGAGCCCCTGGCACCCCAGCCTGTGGTCTCCCGGGAGGTAGGGTGGGTCCTTCCCGGATGAGACACCCAGGCGACAGACCTGGCACAGCCTTGACTCTCAACCAGGGGTACTGGCGACAGCCTGCCCTGGGTGGGCCGCAGGAGGGGTCTCGGCTGCTCTGTCCTCGTGGGTCAGCGCTACCCCTGATCGCCAGAGTCCCACCTGTGGGGACAGAGAAGCCTCGTGAGGCCTCTGAGAGCTCCGTGCTCCACGCCTAGGTTTAGGCAGTGCTCGCGGCACAGCACAGACTCTCCTGGGCGCCCTGCCCCCTTCCTGCGTCGCTACCGCGGGGCGGAGTGGACTGAGCTGATCCCCATACTTTATCGCCCGCCCCCCTGTCACAGTGGCTGCATCACTGGGAGGCTTGTCCCCAGGGAACTGGCCTGAGCTGCCGGCTCCAGCCCCTCCCCATCCCTTCACCTCAGGGTCCTGCGATGGTGAGAGTCCCTTCCTCCCGGTGGGGCTTGGCCAGGGACTCCACACAGCGGGCCGGGAGCTTCGGCCCAGTGAGACCCGCCCCGCCCCTGCCGGGCCTTCCCCAGAACAAAGTCGAAGAAGAAGCATCAAACCCGCAGAACCGAGGGCAGCTCATCTTTGAGGGGTTTGGAATTTTGCCTTCCCTAATGAGGGGTGCTCTAGTATGGCTCCCAGAGGACATGGACACCTCACAGTGGGACACCTGATTTGGGGAGCTGGCCGACAGCCGGGGGTCTCCCTGGTCCTGAGCCTTGGGTGGCACCTGGACCTCCCCTCCTGCCCTACCGTGGGCCAGGGCCCAGCCTCTTAGTCTGGACATGGTGGGGGCAGCTCCTGCCCAGGGCATAAGCCGTGTGACCTCTAGCCTCATGCAATGGAGCAATCTCCCAGCCTCCTCCCCAGTGGGTCCTGGCCTCCCTGGTCTGCTGGGCTGAGCAGCCCCCAGCACTGAGGAGGCCGGAAGCTGGGCCTCCTCTCCCAGCACTTTGCAGACAGACATGAAGCCCTGCACGAGTATCCCTGGGGATGTACCGGGGACCCTGGCCCCCAAAGCCGTTCACTCTGCTAGGAGCGAGACCCCAGGACATGGGTGGGTGGACTTCGGGGTGATCAGCATGTCACTGTCCGCACCAGCTTCTCAGCCTTGGGATGTGGGCTCCGTGAGGCCCCATATGTTCTGGAGCCCAGGCGGTCCGAGGACGGCAGCCCAGGGCCTCCTGAGTCTGGGCCCGAGCTGGCGGGTGAGCAGGGCCGTCGAGGCTCTGCAGGCCGCTGCTGCCTGGGTCACACGCGAGGGCCTGTGGCGCCCACTCAGCCGAATGGCTGGGCCTCGCGACCTTGGCGTGAACCCGGAGAACGCATCAGGCTGTCTCCAGTCTGCGCAGTGAGTGGCCGACGGGTCCTGAGACACCATCCCAGCAGCCGCAGGGCACGGCACGAGCGTGGGCAGGGGTACGGCGCGGGGCAGCACAGGCCCTGTGGAAGCCACGTCCCACAGCGAGGGTGACCTCACCAACGGTCAGCCACAGAGGACGGGCTATAAATAGCTCAACGCTCCCGAAGACGGTGATTGTAATTACAGACACAGGAAGCCGTGTCCTCGAGGCCAAGGCCATTGCAGAGGAAAATGTATAATCTTCAATATTCTTTTATTTACTGAGATGTGATGAGGAAAAAATGAGTATTCAGCAAGATGATAGAAAGAGCTGGGTGTGGTGGGGCACATCTGTCATCTCAGCCGAGAAGGCTGAGGCAGGAGGATCAAAAGTTCAAGGCCAGGCTGGGTGACGTAGCAACTGAGTGAGACCTTGTCCCAAGCGAACATCCCTGTACAGCCCAAGGTGGTACAAGGGACAAGAGGAAGGAAGCAGAACGAACCCAAGGAGACCGAAAAGCAGAACAGCCGCTGCCTCCTGTCCTGTGCCCGACTCGAATGACACGCGTCCCCTTGTCTCCGGCATCTCGGGCCTCCTCCGAGGCCCCCGTCGCTGGGCAGCCGGAGCTCCTCCTCAGCCCATCTGCCGCTTTCCTGAAGCAGCTGCGGTTTCTGTGTTTAACATTTTAAGGAGGAAACCTCTGGCTCACTCTGATGCCTAACCCGGATCTGAGCTTTGGGCCGGAGGCTATGTCTGTTGGGGGCCTCTCTGGGTCGGGCCTGGCACGGCTGCCACGCCTTTCCCATTTCGAGGACAGTTGCAGGCTGAGGGCAGGGTGGCCAGCGAGCAAATGTGGTGGAACAGGATGGACTGGGCAGGCGAGCCGGGCCTGGGCACAGCCATACCCCTCCTCCCTGTCTGGCAAGTGGTAGCAGTCTCTGAACAGAGGGGAGAGGCTCCTACATAGCTGAGCAGGACTGGGCAGTCCTTCTGCCAAGCAGCCCTCTGCCTGCCCTAGCCAACCTGGGCACAAGCTACCACCAGTGGACACCAGGACAGCCCTCGCCCCCACCCAGGGAAAACAAGCAGCTCTTTTCGCAAACAGCGTTTAACGTTGCCCTAGAATTTCGAGAACATTCCAGAATAAGAACAAAGGGGTGAAAAGAAAACAGAGGAGGTAAGCCAAAGGAAAAGGACAAAGCTGTCATTATTTGTGGGTTAAAAAATTCCCAGCAAGAATGCAAGGGGCTGGACTGGGAAAACATTGGAGTAATGGAATCTGGAGTTCCGTGAGGTGGCGGGTTACACGGGAAACGCACAGCAGGGATGTTTGGTTCTGTTTCACCCACGAGCACAGTTTCAAGGTCCTCATGGTGGGAACAAAAACGGGGATATACAGGAATACACTTAGTGGGTGGAAAGATCGGACACCATAAAGATGGCTCTCAGCACATTTGCAAGAGTGTCTGATGCCTTTTGAGCAAAACATAAATAGGTATAGGGAGAAACTTCTAAAATGATTCAAAGGAGGCCAAGTGGGGTGGCACATACCTATAATCCCAGCACTCAGGAGGCTGAGGCAGGATGATTCAGCCTGAATTCAAGGCCAGACTGGGATACATACACAGTGAGTTCGAGGCCAGCCTGAACTGTGTAGCAAGACCCTGTCTCAAGAAATAAAGATTCCAAAGTTCATTTTGGGAACAAAGAACAACAAAAAGGCCTAAAAATGATTGGTTATGGAAGGAGGAGCAGGGATCCAGGAGGACCCTTCTGCTTGGAGAGGGGTCAGAGCATCCTGCAAGACAGCCTGGCGGGCACGCACAGGTGTGGACGGCATGGGTGAACATGAGCAGGTGTGCTGCAGGGCAGGTACGCACAGGTATGGACAAGTATGGACAAGTGTGGCAGGTATGATACAGGACAGGTATGAACAGGTGTGGGCAGGTGTTGGCAGGTGTGGACAGTTGTGATCCGGTAAAGATGGGTGTGGGCTGATGAGGACAGGCCTGGGCAGGTGTGGGCAGGTGTGCATGGGTGTGGGCATGAATGAGCAGGTGTGGACAGGTGTGATCGGGTATAGATAGGTGTGGGCAGACGAGGACAGGCCTGGGCAGGTGTGGGCAGGTTACTACGGGGAGGACTTATTCCCTGGCCTCTCCTCTCCTGGATGCCAAGCAAGTGGAGGAGGAGAAGGTACCCTGCAGAGCAAAGCCGAGGCTTCTGGTTGCCCCTCAGCCACGGCCCCCCAGACGTTACCTGGGCGAGGGCCCAGCGTCCCGCACAGGTGTGCTATGTGCAGAGGAGTAAGCAGAGGTGCCATGTGTAGCCTCCAGGTGGTGCTGGCAGAGCGGGCGGCTGGACCAGGAGCAGACCGCCCAGACTGCGAGAGGAGCCTGCGCTGGCAGCCGCAGCAGTGACACTTCTGCCAGGTCACACGGAGACTTTCCATTTAAACTCTGTTTCTTTGCCTTCATCAGTGTCCTTCCTTCTGTCTCCCCTCGAAGAGGCAGGGACTCTGGCCTCCCGTCAGGGGGCCCAGCCTGCCTGGGCTGGCGCCTGGTGGGCATCCTCACTGTCCCGGCCACTGTCCCTCCCCAGGCCACCAGCACCCCCTTACCATGTCCTCCGTGGCTCGCTTGTGTTGGGGGCTACTCGGCCCTGAGGGCACTGGGCTGGCCTGGGGGCCCAGGATACTACCTTGCATGGCAGGACCCAGGGAGGGTGGCACCAGGTCCCGCCACCCCCGGGGTCAGAGGTCGGCCCTGTGCCCTGACCCCATGCTGTTAGACCCCCGGCCTGACCCCCCACCAGGATGGGGTGCACGCGCGGTCCCTCAGCCATTCCTCCCAAACTTCCTCTCGTCCTCCAGCTCCGGCCTCGCCTGTGTCCCAGCTCCACACACCCGCTGTGCCCGCTGAGCCCCGCCCCTCCCGCAGCCCCTCCCCCGCCCCAATCCCGGACCTGCCCCTACCGCGGTCTATCTTGCCCGGTACTCCGCCCCGCCCCGCCCGGCCCCGCCCCAACTCTCCTGGCCCCGCCCGGCCCCGCCCTCGGTCCTAACTAGCCGGGCGGCTCCGCATCCCACAGCCCTGGCCGTGCAGGCCGAGCTGGGTCGCCAGCATGTCCTTGCGCTTTGTGGTGACCCCAGCGGGCGGAGCGGGGCATGCGGGTTCCGGGGCAGACGGCGGCGGCGGCCCCGACCTTGATCCCGACCCCGGCGACCCCGACCCCAGCACCAGCCCCGACCCCCCAGCCATGCCTGGACCACAGATGGACGCGCTGCCCATCCTGCGCTACTGCCGTGAGCCCAGCCGCTATGGTAGGTGCAGGGGTCCCTGGCGTAGCAGAGGTCCCCGGGGACGGGTGGACACCCCGAGGGGCAGCAGGTGGGCGCTGGTCTGGAGTGTGCCCGCAGTGTCCCCAGGAGCCAGCAGCCACGCCACCCCGCAGTAGGGGCAGCAGCCCCTGAGGACACCTGGCTGCTCTGGGCTGCCGGCCAAGTCACCTTCGGGTCAGGAGGGAGCGGGGTGGCCCCTCCTGACCTGGGGCCTGTGGTTCTGACTGCCCACTCTCGCCTCTCCCAGGAGCGGGCACCCCAAGTCTCACGACTGAGATGTCGGTGACTGGTGGGGACCCAGGCGGGTGGCTCCTGACCGCCGTCTGACGCACAGGTGACAAAGCCAGGTTTCCTGTGGGCGTGGCACAGCCCTGCGTCCTTGCCCGGGGGTCCCGGGTCCCCCCTCCGGTCAGTGCCCCTGCTGCGGGCGGACCCTGCTCTGCGCCCTCGTGGCCTCCCCGTGCATAGCTGTGCAGGCCAGCAGGACAGGGTGGCTTGGAGCCCAGGGCCTCCCGAGGCGCCGGGAGTGTGGACGCGGGGTGAGCGGAGTAGAAACCGGGGCAGGGAGGGAGCCCCAGCCGTGAGTCCTCTCAGCGGCCTTTGTCAGGCTGCAGTGGGGGTGTCTGTGTGGTCTGTACCTGTGTGTCCACGCGTCTGGGTGTGATATCTGTGTGTGTCGGTGTGTGGTGTGTACGTGTGTGTGTGCATCTGTGTGCGTGCATATGTCTGCGTATGCGTGCGTCTCTGTGTGGGTCTGTGTGTGGCTGTGTCCGGAGGTGTCTGTGTGTGTCTGGGTTGATGTGCATGTGCAGGTGATTACTCCTTAGCACGGGCCAGCTGGCACTTATGTGGCCTATGTGGTCAGTGTCTCCTGCCCAGCTGCCCCCCAGGAGTGGACATGGCGCGGGGGGTTGGCCTGGTGGCTGGTCCCTAGGCCCTGCTTCCCGTCAGCCCTACCTGTGCCGGTCAGGCCTTGGCGCCTGTGGGTCTGCTCCAGCCTTGTGCCAGGTGGGGATGGCGTGGCGCTCTCCTGATCCAGACCAAGCTGCCACCAACCTGTTGGCGAGGGCACGTTTCTTAAGTTTTGAGAAATGAGTCGGGGGCTCCCAAGGGCAGGACTGTGGAGCTCGCGGGCGCCCTGCAGGCCTCGAGAGCGGTGCGGACTGGTCGAGAGGGTCTCCTGAGAAGGCGTGGGGGGAAGGGCCCACCGTGGGTCCTCACCCACTTTCCTGGGCGGGTCTGACCTGAACCCTGGTGGGACCGTACGGCAGGACCCTGCCCTGGCCTGCCTGCCCCTCGGCACCCGCCCCTGGCACTGGGCTCTGCCTGGGCTCTTGGCTGGAAGGTGAGGGCCCAGGACACTGGCCGTCAGTGCCCGGCCAGGAGCAGTGCCAGATGAGGCTGTCACTACAGACCCTCCCTGAGTCCCTGGGCCCCTCAGCCGTGGCAGGGTGCAGGGCTCAGCTCCAGCTCCAGACTGTATCCTTCTTCCTGCGTGGCACTGTTGATGTTTCCACCTGGGTGCTAGTGTGGACCAAGGACGTCACAGGGGTCTCTGAGTCACAGGGAGACGAGACCCCTCCGCCCACCCTCCCTCTGCCCATGGACGGGTCTTCTCACAGCCAGCTGTTCCGGGCCAGGCCTGGGGTGTGGGACCCTGTGCTGGCACGATGGCTGTGGCACCGCCTGGCTGGCTGGTGACCTCTGGTGATAGAGACGGGGCTCCTGTGGGGTGGGGACTCGGGGTGACAATTCCAGGGATGGTACATCAAGTGGTTTTGCGTGGCGCCCACTACATGGGAACAAAGACCTATTATTTGGTGCTGCCTTTAAGACAATGTAAACCAAGTTTTAAAAAAACAAACAAAGGTTTTATGGGTCTGCCTTGGGTGCTGGGTCAGGAGCAAGTGCTGGGCCGGCCTCTGTGCCAAGCCGCCCTGCCCATGGGGTGTGCTTGAGGGGACAGCTTGTCCTCCAGGACCACAGGGCTGCTCGCCACCACTCCTCTGTCCTGTCGTCCTCCCGGTCCCGTGGTACCGTCTGGCCCAGCTTGTGATGCTTGTCCGCAATGAGACCAGCAACCCCTGGCGACAGGCAGGGCTGCCTGGCTCACGGTGCAGGATGCTCGGCTGAGCGGTCCCCGCCACGCTGCGGGCACGTGACGACGGTGCCCTGGCGCTGGTCCCCGGAGTCCCGGGGTCTGGCTGGGTGAGTTCACAGCGCACATGCCTCTGGATCACCCGTGTCTGGCTGTGCTGCCTGCTTCTTTGGCAGTGGCGCCAGGGGAAGATGAAAGGGATCCTGCTGCTGCCAGCCTCTCGCTGCACTGGGGTTTCTCCTGTGGGCAGCTGAGGGGAGATGGCCTCGCCCTGGACAGGCTGGGCAGGTACCCCCGCCGCTGGGGCGCAGAGAAGCCCCTCCGTGGGAATGGTGCTGGTGAGACCTCCAGCCGGGGCCTCAAGGGGTGACCAGGGACCCAGTCGCTGGCCAGGGCACAAAATAGTCCTAGGAGCTGCCACTCGTGCAGACAGGGACCTGGGCGGCCACAGGCCCTGCGGGGCGCCTCACATACGCCTTCCATGGGTTGCCCTGCCTGGCAGAGGCCAGAGCGGGAACCCAGGGGTCTCCCCTTCCTGTCGCTGCTGTGGCTGGCAGGGCTCCTCCTGACCCTGGCAATGCCCAGGGAGTGCAGGTGGACGCAAGGCTGGAGAGGCAGGGCAGCCTGCGCTTCGCCCGCTGCGAGTGCTGTCCCTCGCAGTCCCGCAGGACAGGCCTCCTGGCTGCCGGTGGAGATGGTGAGGTGATCCGGGTGAGGCCGCTGGCTCTGGTGTCTGCAGGCCGCCATGTGGCGCAGACTCTGCTTTCCTTCACTTAAATATTTCATGGTGCCCGCCTTGCGGGTGGCAGGAAGCCGCCTCAGCCTCCTCAGGGCATGGACGCTGTGCCGCCAGCCTCACCGCTGGTGTGGGCTGGGGCTTCTTAGCCTGACCTAGTGTGAAAATGGTGGGTGTTTGATTTGGCTTCTTTTTCTCTGGAGCAAGGTGTGGTTTTAAGGCTCTGACCCCCTTTTGTTGGAGTTTAGTTTAAATAAAGTCTTTCACATCCGAAACAGAGCGTGCAGCCAGCTTACGCAGAGCACGGGCCGGACTTCACGGTGAGCTCGCCCGGGCGGAGCCCCCTGGTCCAGTCAGAGCCTCGCAGCAGGGCCTTGGCCTGAGACACCTGTGGTGCCAACAGCAGACCCCCATCGCCCACACAGGACAGAGGCAGTGAGAGCACGCGTGTCCTGTGAGGCTGCGAGGCGCGTGAGGCCTGCGTGCCGTGGTGCGTGATCAGCCGTTCTTGGCACTGTAGGAGGGTGGCTGCCTCGTGAGGCGTCAGGCCAACGGGCACTGCACAGCGCGGTGCCCAGCGCTCGGGAGACTGCGAGGGAGCGGCTCTCTGTCCGAAGTGCAGCCTGCAGCGGTGCCATTGCTCCACCCAGACGAACGTGTACCCCAGGCAGAGACAGAGGTGGAGACACACAGCTGGTGGGCAGTGTGTGGGAGGGCACTGCACAGCACGGTCGGGCAGCCAGGGCCCGGGGAGCCGCTTCATGCCACACACAGCTACTGTCAAGGAAACCAAAAGCAGAAGTTGGCAAGAATGCGAAGAGACCAGAACCCCGCGTTTTGGTGGCAGACTATGAAGCATCATGGGCGGTAGATGTGGCTCTTTCTTTTGTGGAGACAAGGCCTCACCATAGCGCCCAGGCTAGCCTTAAACTTGCAGTGATCCTCCTGCCTCAGCCTCCCCAGTGCTGGGATTATGGGTATGCACCAGTACCCAGTGTCAGTGTAATGATGCTGAGTGAACCAGCAGGTGCACACCCAGGAGTCTCCCCAGAAGAGCCCCTTGCTCGCCCACGTGCCTGGTGCCCTGTCCCCCCATGAAGGCAGAAGCAGTTCCCATTTCCACAGACCGCGGTGCATCACACGAAGTCAGCAAGGCTGAGGTATAGGCTGAGGCCCGGCAGCTTAGGCCTGACCAAGGCAGAGCCATTGTGCTCAGAGACGGGAGTGTCCGGGCCCCTCGAGTCCGCCCGCGAGGAGTCCGCTGCTCTGCCCCTCGAGAGTCACCCCAAGGTCATCAGCCCTGGCCACGCAGGGCTCTCTGCTGCCCCGTCTTCCCAGGCGACTGCCTCTGCCCGGCTTGGGGGACAGGAGGGAGCCCCCAGCCCGGCCCGCAGAGGGCCACGCCCCCAGGGGACCATGAGTCTTCGAAAGGCGGGTGCCAGGTGCAGTGTGGACAGATGTTGGGAACACGAGCTCTGTGCGGCCTCCCCGTCTGAGGCTCCCGGCTGTCACCATCATGGAGACTGAGGCCGAGCGGATGGTGCCAGGGCGGGGCCGGCAGGGCCTATGAGAGGCAAAGAAGCTAGAGGTGGCCAGGACAGCGCACAGCAGAGTGACCATGCGTGATGCTCCTCGGAGCTGCGCTCTCGGGAGAGCTGAGAGCAGGTGGGCATGGTGCCACTGTCTGTGGCCCAGCCTCTCCGGAAGCTGGGACGGTCAGTGCCCAGAGGGAGGCCTGGCCTCCAAGCCCGGCTCACATGGCACATCTCCAGTGTGTTGTCTGCAGTTCACCGCAGGGCCCTCCCCGTAGTCAAGGGGAAGTGGAGGCAGGAGCTGGGCCCACGCTCTGCCTGCCCTCCTGCAGGGTGGAGCGCCCAGCCAGTGCTTTTCCGGAGTTCGGAGCCAACTTGATTAAGTCAATTTACGCCCAGGCGGGGCTCCTCAGGGAGGAGCCTCATTAATCCAAGCCACTCTGCCGCTGGCGCGCAGGGCCTGCCTTCCTGTCTTGACGACAGTGTTGGCCTTTGTGACCCTGGCCTGGCGGGCAGAGACGGGGCAACTTACTTCCCGGCCCTCCCGGGGTCCCATGCCTCTGTGGCAAGGGGCTTCCACCCGGCCTCAGTTTCCCAAGCCCAAGGAGTGGCAGGCGTCCCCACGCCACCTCCTCCTTGCGCGTTGCAGAGGGCGGACTTAGTCCTCCTCGCCCACAACAGCCTGGGCCTCCAGCAGGGGAGAGTGCCCGAAGTCACCGCTCCAAGCCTGTCCAGAGACAGCACCCGTGCCCTCAAGCTCCTCGCATGTGCACACACGGCACACACGCACACTCGTGTGTATGCATGCTCATTGTACACCTGCAGACACATCTGCACACAGGCAAAGGAACGCACGCTGTTCTCAACTTTTTACCCAATTCTAATGTGACAAATGGCAGAGAAATGAGACCCCCCAAGCTGCAGGCGCCTGTGGCGAGCGGCCCGACAGTGGTGAGCAGAGCACGGGCGGGGATCTGGATAGGGCATGGGGGGTCTGGCCGTCTGTCTGTCTCCCCAGGGGTCAGAGCACACACTTGCTGTGGTCACGGCAGACGCACGGCTCGGCCCCGGGGAGGGGCGTGCTGTGCTCTGTGGCCTCAGCTCCTTCCTATAACCTCGTGCTTTGTGTTCCGTCCGCGGAGACAGCACAGTTTGCATCTAGGTGGACATGGCAGGATCTACACCTGCTCTCTAACTGCCTGCTGCAGTGGTGGTCTTGCTGAGGTCAGTGGTTTCTGTATCTGCTAAAGCTGTAACTTGGAATTAAATAGCATATTTATTAAGCAGGTCATCCTTGACAACTGACTTGAAGTCTTTTGTTTTTAAAAAAGATACCATTTTAACTATTTTCTTTTCTTTCCTGCCTTGTACTAAGGATTGGATCTGAGGGCTTTGCTTCAAGCCACATCCCCAGCTATTTTAAAATTTTTTAAATTTTAAGACAGGATCTCACTAAGTTTCCCAGCAGGGCTCAAATTTAGAATCCTCCTGCCTCAGCCTCCCAGAGGGCTGTGCATACAGGCATGTACCACCATGCCTGGCTATCTTTTGTATTTTTGAATATATTTTTATTTAGGCCTATGAATTCAGCACAGTATCAGGTTTCAGTGTGGTGTTTTCACGTATGCGTGTAACATACAGCAATGGTGGTCATCTCTCCCCACCACCCTTCCTGACACCATTTCCCTTCTCCCTGATTCCTTTCCTCTTGCCTAGTAGTAGTCTCCCTTCTGCCTTTATTCACCTTTTTTAATTTCCACATTAGTTTTTTTTTTGTTTTTTTTTGAGACAGGGTCTCACTTTGTAGTTCAGGCTGGTCCTCAGCTCACTCTGTAGCCCAGGCAAGCCTGGAACTCAGCAATCCTCCTGCCTCTGCCTCCCGAGTGCTGGGATGACCAGGCATGAGCCACTGCACCCGGCTCACGTTAGTTTGTTTTTATGAGTCTGACTTACTTTGCTCAACGTAGCCATCTCCAGTTCCATCCATTTCCTCACACATGACCTAATTCCACGCTGCTTTGTGACCGAGTGATAATTCTCTGTGTGTACACGGCGTGCAGGGGTCCCCGCGGCGTGCTGCCCTCAGTGCCTCTGGGAAGAGGCCCAGGGTTGGTATTGATGTGGGGCGTGTGACATGGGAGCCCCAAACACCCCAAGTCACGCCGGGAACTCTTATGACTCCTGACCGGTAGCCACCTGAAACGCCCAGCTCGTGTTCTCTAAACTCCAAGAATGAATTTGAGGAACAACAGGTTAAGAGTGGGAAGAATTTATTGAGAGAAAAATAGCCTCTAAGAGAGACAGGAGGGGTTATATGGGGAGTAGACGTTACTCTGATCATGCTAGATATTAGGGTTCATTAAGGAACAATAGAGGTTAAGAGTAGGAAAGTTTCCTGGGAATAGGACTGAGAGCGGCTCATAGTGGGTCTAAGAAGAGCTCCTGGGAGACCAGGGTCGCAGGGGGCCCGGTGAGCCTCCTCCTCAGAGGAAGGTTTACGCAGCAAAGGCTCGAGGGTCGGGCACAGCCTGGGTAGGAACCACGATCCACAGAAGGATGGCAGGTCACTTGGCAATACTGATCCAATAGTAGTGAGGGCATATGGGTGACCTCATTAACCTCGTTCACTCATCTGGAGCCTTCGGCTTCGATCTTCTTCGTCTCCATGGATGGAGGAGGAGGACGGCCCACCCCAGCGAGGGAAGGGGCTGTCTCCGTGGGAAAGCCCCAACCCCGGTGCCGACACTCTCGCTTCTGTTCGCCCCGTAGGGCAGTGTGCAGAGCTGGCCATTGTGACCTCAGTCTTCCTCAGAGGTGCCTCTAGCCTCTGACGTGTTCTCATCCTGCACAAGGGGCCCAGCGCTGCCTCAATATTTCCAGCTCACTCACGGGTCTCTACAGGGGTACCAGAAAGCGGGCTGCCCGCCCACCTCACTTCTCAACGCCATGTATTGAGCAAAGCCGCGAGGTGAAGCAGGTGTAAGG
>PVIC010049403.1:0-13112 GCA_004025085.1 Thryonomys swinderianus | reverse complement strand
ATATACCCAAAAGAACTTAAAAACTCACATTGGAAAGACAGATGTACACCCTTGTTCATAGAAGCTCAGTTTGTGATAGCTCAATCTTGGAAACAACCCAAATGTCCATCAACTGGAGAGTGGATAAAGAAGATGTGGTTTTTTTACAAAATGGAGTATTACTCTGCCATAAAGAATGACAAGATCGATCCATTTAGGTGCAAAAGGAGCCATCTGGAGGATATACTAATAAGTGAAATCAATAGATCACAGATAGACAATTCCCGGATCTTCTCTTTGGCATGAACACCTGTAGGTGCAAATGAGTTCTAGAAAGTAGGACAGCTTTTATAGAGTGGAATATTTCTATAGGAAACTTGGTGTGGGAATGTGATGAGGGGAAGGAATAAATATGATACAGAAAGAAAATAAAAGGGCATGTATAAAGGGGGAGGAGGGGGGAGTGGGTAGGGATATGGGTAAAAATGAGAGTTAACTTGTGGCATATACTGGTACAAATTTCCCAATGTTATATGTGATTTTGATATGTATGTAAATTGTACCAATAAAGAATTCAATTTAAAAAAACTTCTGAGTATATTCTCAATGAATATCATAGATCATTGTATTTTTCTAAAACTGAAAATATAATTAAACATTTTTTTTCATAATCAATCATTCCAGACCCAGAAGAATAGTAACAAATAATATGTCAAGAAATTGCTGATACAGCCCACTGAGGACTGCCTAGATTAGTTATTCAAAATCTCAAGGAACCGTTTTGGCAGCTTTTACTATGCATTCTTAGAAGGGTCCCAAAAAGTACTAAATACAGGATTTCAAAATAAAATTGTGTTGGATGCATTATATTTAAACATTTAGCAATCTTTACTCCCCTGGAAACTCCAGCCATGTGATCAAAGCCTTCCTCTCCACCAAGACACTGAGCGTAAAACATTTAGAGAATCCAGATGAAAGTGAGTTATTCATCTTAAAGTATATGAGTTCTTCAAGCAAATTTTAAATGGCAAAATCTTGGGAGAGTTGCTCTTTGGAAGTGTGGGAGCCAGAGTGGTTGAGAAAGGTGTTTAAGTGAAAAGAAGGAAAGTGCTGCCAGAGTGAAGAACCCTCTGCATTCTCCTCTGGGACGCAGCTCACACCAGGGAAGTAGTTAGAAGCCCTGATCGCTAGACCCTTGGCTCGTGCCAGCAGCACTCATGCACAGCTGCACACAAGCGCTGAGCAGCTGTCTACCAACTTCCCCCGGGAAAGCCTCAACTGGTGCAGCTTAGAAAATTTATCTCCTTGTGAAGCAGACTCCATGGCCATTTCTTTGACATGTGATTCATTGGCGAACTCTGCAGATATAATTTGTCTTTAAGATAAAAGGGTGCACTTGGCCTTTGAGCCAATCAACAGCTAGTGGAGTGGAGATGGATTGACGATTTAGTGGCTGGAGTTGTCAACCTGCTTTCCAGTGCTAGATGCAAAAAGGTTAGCTACTGAGGAAATGAGGGAAGATCCTCAAGGAGCAAGAAATGACTGGAAGAAAAGTGGGGAGAAATGACCTTCTCTAGCATCATTTTCCCTGACTAATTCTTATTTTAATTTCTGATTCCCCAATAGGGGTTCCCAGAAAAAGTTCCTGTCTCCTTCTGTATATGAAAGGAAATTCTTTAAACAGGAATGTGATTCAAATGTGATTCGAATGTGATTCTGCATCTAAACAAATAGTGAGATAGATCACACTATGAAATAATAAATGTATAAACATTTCAGCACTCATTTTCCTCACAATTTATGAGTCCATGTTTATACAAACTTCTGAGTTCATCAGGGAGAAAAAAATAGAAATAATTATCATTAGATACCATACTGTGAAGGCCACTCTGATCGCTATATTTATAAAAAGGGATCTTATGCATCTCTTTGAAGAATTATTAGTTAGCTACACTGACCAAAAAAGGGCTTAAGAGAGCATGATAATTCAGGGATTTGGATATCATTTTGATGCAGTAAATGTATGGAGTGACACTAAGTAAGACATACTGGACTATAATTGCCCATTTTCTTCTTTTTCACCAAAGATGTGAAAAAATATTGATCTTTATTAAGCAATAGTTTCTGTATTAATAAATAGGGATAAGCAGATGAAGAATAGTGTATGCCAAATGCATCTGCAAATACTAGTACATTATTGGGAACAATCTTGTTTGGGAGAAATAACTCCACCAATCTGGATGGACCATGACTGGGCAAAGCCAGACAACATCAATAATCCTTAAGAAGTTATGTAGATGAAGATCCCACAGGGCAGGGCAGACTCGGCAATGGTCCTTGAGAAGTTATATAGATCCTGGTGTAGTTCTGCCCTGAAGCATCACAGCATGTGGGACCACCAGAGTCCTTGTTACTAGAGGTGAAGGCGAGATTTAAGTCCCCACATCCATCTGCAGGGAGGAAAGCTCGGCCTGGTCATAGTCCTGATTGGTACAAGTATTTCTCCTAAATAAGATTGTTCCTGGCAATAACTTGTAGCTATTGCAGTGCAACCACAAGTAGCTCATAAAAATGCTACTCTGTGCTTTTACTCTTCCTTCTAAATGACTGAGTTTGTGTTCATACTTTAGTTTGATATTTTTCCCTTGTACTTAAGATTTACTCTTTTACTTATTAGAAGAATAATGTTTGTGTGTGTGTGTGTGTGTGTGTGTGTATATATATATATATACATATATCATATATATATTTCACCCTGGCTTAATCTTCAGTACTACACATGTTGTTGCCCTCACGCCATGGTCTGGATCTCCTGCACAGGTATCACAGAGCTTGTACATCTCATGTAGAAGTGGCCAGTCAGGGGTATCTGAAAACTTCATCGTTGAGAACTAGGGAGTAAACTTGTTTTCACAACTTATTTTTTAAAAGGACAGGCACAGTTGAAACTGAAAAGGATTGTACTTATGCTTTTCAATATTCTATACAGGTCACCAAGCTTTGATTTCCATTTACTGTTACAATGCCATCGTCATTTACTTCAGCATTTTCACACAGCATTTCAGTGTTCCAAGAATACATCATAATGTCCTCCTCAGGTACAAAAACAGTCTAGTTTTTTATACACTGATAGGTTGATTATTTCCTGATGTGCTAGTTACTTGATTTTATCGATAAATTCAGAGACTCGTGTACTATTGGGATCAGGATTCTGATGGTTTCCAAATTCTGATTTGTGTGTCCTGATGTTCCAAGGCTCCACTCCAGACATTTGGAAGCAAAACCCAAGTCAAGACTTAGGTTGCTTTGCTTCAACAAGGGCATGAAACATTTGATGTTCCATGCTGGGATCATCACACAGTTTGCAAAACAAACAAGCAAATGTTGGATTTCTCTACTTCACATGTAAAGAACCACAATGTGGCCTATTAACATGTTTGTATTTAGCTCAGAAAATATTTACCTAGTGTCTACTCAGTGAAATGCGTGGTGGTCATGCCTGCGAAGGGTGTAAAGGTGAAGCCCCTGCTCATGACAGGGAGACAATCCAGGAAGCATTACCTGCTGGTTATTTGCCTAAGTCTCTTCTCCATTCTTTCTTTCTAGCAGAATCATCTCTGGGTTTTTGTAAGATTTTAAAAAAAACCCTTTAGCATTTGAATCAATTTTTATTGTAGTTTAATATTAGTTTAAACCTAATTGCAATGAATGTAGACAAATGGACAAAATGTAATAAATTAGGAAAGACATGGAAAGTTTAGGAAAATATGATGTTCAAGCATAATAAATACAATAAGGGTTAGGAAAAACTTTTTGTAAGAATAATGTATAAACTGAAGCCTGTAAAATCAGTTGCCTTTTGCCCCACAATGACAGAATGAGGAGGAGGTGTCAGGCATGAAGAGCAGAGTGTATGAAAACGTGGGAGAGGGAGAGGGGAGGGAAGACCCAGTGCATTTTGGGGAATTAAAGTATCACAGCTAAGAAGCAAAAGGTGCATATGTGAGGAGGGTAAGGCACAGATATCTCATAAAGTATCCTACCCATCTGTAAAAGGAGGCCACTAAAATTCAGTCCCCTATGAAAATAATGCAATAACAAGAGGACACAGATAAATCATTCTGGATTCAAATATTAGAAGATTAGAAATGGAAAATAAATGAGGAGACTTCATAACAGTGACAAAAGCAGCAGAAAAAAGTGGGGCATTTTTGAGAACTTGCTTATATATAGATGAAATTGTTTGGAGAAGATAAATTCACTAGAAAGAAGGGAAATCAAGGTTAATTTTCTGTTTTCTGGGTGTGTAATTTCTAACAGTAATACAAGAAACCAAGAAAGAGAAACGAGTTTGTTTTCTTTAAATACTATTAAAACACCAGTTGGATCTGCACCTGGGGACACTTGTAAGTGATGATCATCAAAGGTAATCCTTCTGAGTCTGAGAGACTCATTCTTTCTGTGATTTAACTGACTTATTTCATCTTTCTTCATCTTATTTTGCAATGTCTGTTCACTGATTTCCTTCATATGGGACACAACATATTGCATGGTTTTTCTACATCTACATATGCTTTTATCCTTAACATAAAGCATCTGTCCAGATTTGTCCAATTTCCAAGGCATATGATACCACTGAGAAAATACACATTTCAATCACAGTTCTGTCCTTTCATGTCAATAAACTTTTCTTCTCTCATTTTATGAAATATCAGACTCCTCAAAGAAGACTTTGCAAAAACATTGCATCAGAACATGTGACTTTAATTACTCAAACTTCATACCTGACTTTTTGAGCTCAAATATTTTCTCTGAAATATACCTTCTTTTATTCCCAAGAATAAATGTTAAGGAAACTTAGTTTAACTTGAGTCAGTGCAATGAGGTTGTATTCATGAAAGAACGCTCAGTAGAGTATGTATTTCTACAATGAAACAATACAAGATGACTTGGACAGATGCAAAATGAATGACAAATAAGTTCATTAATATTGGCTACATACCAACAACTACTGTAACTATAGTTCTGGACTCTAAGGGGAGCAGGTAATTAGGTAACAAATATGGAGGCATCATCACACCTTTTGCTTAGTATGTCTTTGTCAACAACTGTATATGAAGCACCTACTATATTCTCATAAAACTGGTAATCTTATGAGGGAGACAGTTATTCACATTGGTAAATATGTAACTACAAGTTAGAACAAGTACCCTGGGATAAATCCCAAGTGTATTAACAGACTAGGACACAAAGTCCTGTCTTGGATTGTGGAAGGGGTCCCGTGCTAACCAAGGTTCAGTTACCTGGAGCAGAATCTATGGTAGGCCCCTTATGCAGAAAAGAGTAGATGCCAAATATTTAATTGGTTTCATAATAAGCAGTGAAGTCACAGACCCTATAATAAACTGCCATGAATCCACTTAAAGTCACCCAATAGAACTCAACCAGGAGAGATTCAGCTGTCCCACCCTGAAACAGGGAGTTAATATAGCTGCTGACTCCGAATCACATCCACTCTGTTAACAGCTGCACCATTAAGGTGGATGCCTTGTTCTCTGCTTTTCTCTGCACTTAGTTCTAAATTCAAGTCATTCACAAGAGCTTCTTTTTGATAAGCATGAGTCACATTCAGAGCCTCAATAGGCTTAGCAAGCATGATTTTGTGCTTCTCAGTCCTTCAGTTCAGGGAACTACACCAAACAACTACCAGAAGGTGTTGAAGAGAAAACTTGCAGTACCAACTACAGTTATAAGGTAAGACCTTCCCTAGGAAACAGTTCAAACTAGAGTCAGGAATGTTCATTCAGGGTGAAGAATGTGAAAAAAAGAAATCCACGTAGAACGATCATCCTGAAATGGGAAGGACTTGGCCCATCTTGCCACTATCAGAAGACTGTGTCTGGAGGTAAATCACTAAGGATGCAGAGTTGAGAAGTCATGCAAGACACCCCCCCACCATGGCCCGTGTTAACAATTTAAAGTTGTTCCCAAATAACAGCAGAAATCATGTAAGAGTTTTAAGCAGACAATTACTATGGTTATGTTAACATTTTAAAGATAACTCACTGTAGTGTGTAGAATGGATTGACACAGATGAGATGTGTGGAGCTGTGGGGCAGCATCTGCCATGCACCCAGTGCACGGTCATGGGGAGCAGTGAATAGACTCAAATAATTTCCTGGAAAGAAGCTCAACAGGAGTTGGAAGAAATAAGGGGTGAGACAGATAATGCACCATAACTTACAGTAAATAAGAATTAATTACTACATAACACAGGTGCACTCCCCTCCCTTAAAGGGCTCATTCTTCCATTATTATTGTTTGTTTATTTATTTCTATTTATTTATTTTTTTGAGACAGGGTCTCACTTTGTAGTTCATGCTGGTTCTGGCAAGCCTGGAACTCAGCAATCCTCCTGCCTCTGCCTCCTGAGTGTTGGGATTACAGGCGTGAGCCACCATGCCCGGCCTTGTGGTATGTGGTACTGATTGCTGGTGGGGGTGAGTCACATGCCGGTATTGTGGTATGTGGTTATTAGGGATAGAACCAGGGACCTTGTGCTTGCTAGGCAGGCATCGGAACCACTGAACTAAATCTCCGCCCCAATATTATTATTTTTCTAACTGAAAATTTACACACAGCTCATTCATTACTTGGCTGAATTTGCAGGTGGTATCAACTCTATATGACCTTGCTTCTTCAGATCTTTTTTTTTTTTTTTGCTATTCTGATGTGCTGTGTTCATTACACATCATAACTAATTCCCACATTCTACTTAATGTCTTCTGTACTCAGAAGGACAAATCTAGACTTATTATGATAGAGTATAGATGCAAAAAAGAAAAAGAGAAAACATCAATGGAAAAAAGAATGAAACTATTAGAGTGTTTGTCTAGCATGATTGAAGCCTGAATTAGACTCCCCACATCACAAATTAAAAATAAAATGTAAAAAGAGTCAATGAACAAAACTAGAGTACAGGTCACAGAGAAATCAGTGAAGAAATTTGACAAAAACAAATAAAAAGGATAATAAAGTGCCCATGATATGATAATAAAGTGCTCAGTTTTTGGCAAAGTAGCATTGACACAAGTATATTTCACCCTCCAGTGTGTGGAATTTGTACTCAAGACTATTGAAGTAAGATTTTCTATGACTTCTTTCTCTTGTGAGGAGTAATGTAGATCATTTACTGAAATGTGAGCAAAGAAATAAGAGTCTAAATATTACACTGCAAGATGCCATTTTTGAAGTAAGGAAGGAGAGACCATTAATGATCAAATGAAAAAAAAAGATGCTTAAAGCACAGGAAAAAAGATGAGAAACCAGAGTTATGCAAAAGAGGTCATGGAATGGAAGGAAAGTGACATTAGTCTCATGAGTTCTAAATTTCTCTTTAACCTCCTCTCCTAATTTTTTCTTAAAACCCTACAATCTGATGTCTTCTCTCACCATTCTTCCAAAACTATTTTAGAAATCCCTCCTAGCCTTTGAATTTCTAAATATAAAGGACTTTTTCATTTTCTGTCTGCTCCGCTGAAAAATGGTGTTATTTTAGCATATTTCTCTTATTCCTTATTTCATTACTACACTATTTTACTAATTATAAAAAAACACATATAAGTGCCAAAATAAACAAATATACAAAGAGAAATTAAATGTCACTCAAAATCACAGTTCAAAGTAAAATAATAAGTGAAAATTAATAGATGATATGTTTGTACACATAGTTCTCTGTATGTATATTTACCCAGAAGGAGAATGTGCAGTTCTGTGTAAATAAGCAGTATGTAATCTTACCACATATACTTAAAAAAAACACAACATAATCAGCATTTAGACCACAAATCTTAATGATAGATAATTTCAGTCTTTCGATGTTTTTAACTGAATGTTTTAGAACATGAAGAATCTACCTTACTGACTTCTTTGATTGGAAAAAATCAGAGCACAGATAGCAAAACTGGTAAAATAGACTAAAGAAAGTCATGCATGACCCTCATTTATGAGTGAATGCATTGCATTGTTTTCTTGGTTTTATCCTTCGTAGCTGAGTTACTACTCTGAAAAAGTAGTTTTCATTTTAGTAAATATTTTTAATACCATTTTTAGGCAAGTTGTTGAAATATATTTTTTACCTAATGGTACACCTAAGTTTATAGCATCTGAGTTCTATCATGAATTTCATTCTTCAAAATATTCATATTCTCTTCATTTCATTGGTTACTAAAAACTATAATATTCTCTCCTTCCATCCTTCATTTTTTCTTCCTTTCCTTTCTTCCTGTTTTTGTCTCCTCCCAATTTTCTTTCCTAGTGTTTAGTAATTTAGAAAGAAGTCCAATAAGACACTTTACATATTTTGATTTGTGCTTTATTCCAGTAATTTTAAGATTAGATTTTCTACATTAACTACTTGACACACAAGAATTTCTTTAGCTGTTTTTAATTTTTCCAAATGGTACCTAGTTATCATATCACCAGGTTTTTTTTTTAATAGACTGGGGAACGAACTCATGATTTTTTTTAACATAGTGGATCTTACCCCATCCTGACTATAAATATCAATTTTATTAGACTAAATTTTCATGTGAAACCTCATGATTTCTCAGACCTTCTCCATGAACATGTTATTCCTAAACTGTATAGTTATTTTTATTACTGCTGTTAATAATATATCCTACTATATGAAATAACCTCAATTTTTAATTAACTTCTTTCAGTTTCCATAGAGAATTATATATTACCTATGAAAATAATTATGTCACTTCTTTCTGTTTAATTTTGAAGCAATGCATTTTGTTCTTTTGTCTAATAATAGTGGCTGGCATGACAACGGTTGTCTGACATTTTTCTAATACTGAACTTAGAAACTATCAAAGAAAAATCTTCCAGGTAGTATATTTATGAGTGTGCTGAGGAAAAAGTCTTCGATTTTTAAAAATTCCATTAAATAAAGTTAGACAATTTCTTTTATACTGTTTCAAAGTTTTTAGTCTTTCATATTTTAACGAAGTTTATAAGATCGTTTCCTAAAACTAACCTCCTAAGTTACAAATTAGCTTTTTAGATACACTTCTGAATCCTTTAAAAGACTTTTAGATTGTTTATATATGGCAGATGATATAATTTTATCTACTAATTTTTTTTTTCATGGGACAGCGTCTCACCTTGTAGCTCAGGCTGGTCCTGAGCTCACTATGTAGCTCAGGCAAGCCTCGAACTCAGCAATCCTCCTGCCTCTGCCTCCCGAGTGCTGGGATTGCAGGCGTGAGCCACCACGCCTGGCACTGTGGTATGTGGTATTGATTGCTGGTGGGCATGAGTCACCATGCCCAACATTGTATATAGTTACCAGGGATCCAACTCAGGACCTTGTGCTTGGGAGGCAGGTGCCGGAACCACTGAGCAAAATCTCTAGCCCTTTACTATGATTTTTAAATTTTGTATTACTATATCAGATAGAGATACTGAGAAGTACTCCCTAATGAATACTTCTTGAAGGATGTGTGAGGATCATCATTGTCTTAAATCCGTTTCTGTGACTATATCAACCCACCTTAACCTGGGTAATATATGAGCAGCAAACTTTGTTGCTCACAGCTCTTGAGGAAAGGATGTCCAAGATCAGGATTTAAGTCCAAGCTTCAGTCTTCCTTGGAAAAAATGGAAAATACAAATTTACTGAAAAAATGATCAAAACTTTCCTAATTTGAGGAAAATTTTACACAGATAAGTCCAATAAACAAGCAGAAGAAACATGACAGATATTATGTCAAAGGATAACATAAATAATTATTAGATTTAACATGATTCTTACAAATTTTCTCTTTGATTCAGTTTGGACTATTCATTTGCAATCTTCCTGGAACATTTGTTTCTTATATCTTCCTTTTGGCCTGATCTCTCTCCTTCTCTTCTAATAAGCAGTGAAAACTTCTGAAATATAAGATGATAACATCTTATTGAAATACTTTTATTCTAATGTTTTTGAACATATTTTTGTTTTATATGTTCAGAATTTAATTATCCATATGTTAGATTTTACTGTCTACTTTATAATTCTCCTTAAAACATTTCACTTTTAAAGTTAATTTTTCCAGCGTTATTGTCTATTTCCTAGATTGTCATTATGTGTTCCTGCTTAAAATTCACCCATACATTTTGTAATGACACCATTAGTTTTTCTTAACACTGTTATTTTTAGTTTATTCTTAAATTAATCTGTGTCCAAAAATGTCTGCAATTTTGTATCAAAAATTTCATATTTTCTCTAATTTCCTTGAGGAATGTATCCAAAATTAAGCTTTTTTCATTATTGCTGTTCCTTATCCTATATTTCTCAAGATCCTCTTAGGATTTCAGAAGATTCAAGAAACTAGTTATGACTAGGATTAAGGAAACCACTGTGTAAGGATCAGGGATCAGTAAATCAAAAAGAGTAAGTGACTTTATACCCTAGAGGTCTAAGAAAGCACAAAAAATGGGTGTGGAGATTTTTCTCCTGATGAATTTTTGAAGTTCATTAAAAGTTTTGCCTCTACAGCCAGCAATCCTAGATGAAGGTCCAATGGCTACCAGCGCACAGGTGTTTTGTCTTAGCAATGACAAAGAAACTAAGACTGATACTTTATAAATAGATTTATTTAGCTCACAGTTTTGGAGAAAAATTCCAAGGTCAATGGGCTAGTCCTTTGGTGAAGAAATAGCGGTCAATTATGGAGAAGAATGTAAATCACATATTAAGAAGCCAGAGAAGGAGAGGGAGGCAAATCTCCTTGTTCTTATGACATTTTGATCTTCCAAAACACACTCTGTATCCCCAGAATTAATCCCTACAAATAATGATTTTCCCCAATGACCTAAATGCTCCTTCTAACTCCACCCTTAAAGGTTCCATCAATGCTCCGTGTCTTACATTGTGACTAAGCTTCCAATGCATGAACATCTGGAAACCATAAACTTTATTCAAATCATAACAGAGATCTTCATATTTTCTCTTTTTGCAATTTCTTTATCTCACTTATTAATGATATTTATGTATTGAGAAATTAGTGTTCTATATTACTAATATTGAATTTATTTGCCCATAGCTGGATTTATAACCTAAGATTAAGTTCTCTTTAAAATGCAGCATGGGTTTTTTTTTTTGCTTTATTTTCAGTTCTTTTGGTTAACTTTACTGCCATCAAGGGAGAGAAATTCTTGCAAATGTGACTTTGTGTTTATAAATATCCCCCATGTGTTAGAGAATGAATAAATGATTCAGTTTCAGCAAATGAAGAATGAGACCATGAACTTCAATGTGTGTCTGTATGAAGAGGAAAATAAGTAATTTGGTACTAGAAGTTTGTTAAGATGAGTGAATTCAGTTTTTTTGTTCTTGAATAAGATGGTGAAATTGAAATTTCTTCCATTCAGATGTAAGTAAGGGGCTGTGCTAAAACTGTAGGAGTGGCTTCAATGAGAAATGAGATAAATCAATGGAACAAATTGAGAGAGAAGGAGAAAATGCTGGGGAAGAGTCACAGAGGAGAAAATCAAATAGGATTTAGCAGAGAAAGAAAAGAAATTGACAGACTTACACAAAAGCTTATCTCCTCTTAAATGCTTTTTATTGAGTTTAATATCAAGAAATCCTTCAATAAGCTGCAGCTTTTTCCCGCTATCACTGATGTTTCTTTTTCCTGCAGGTTATATGTCCTTCCGAGTTCATTTAGGCACACTTCTATTATTAAGATAACATGTTGATAAAATGATAGTTCCAATAGATAGCTTCATTAGAACAAACGTCATTTTGTATACTATAAATCCTCCGCTGTGAAATGAATATGAACTAATCTTCATAGGAAATGCTCTTTTACCATGCTCAGTGATTAGCCCAGTAGTCTGACTCCTAAATTAAAAGGCATTTCCATAGTATTTCTCATTCAATAACGAGATACCTTTCATGCTGTTAATTTTTCATGGCTAGCAATATTTATAGCTAGGCTCTAGTACTCGCAGATGCACTCTTCTACTATCAGCCTTTTATCATTTGTTCAACAAACCTTAATGAAACCTTCATAACACAGTTATGCCAGGCATTGAGAGCAAATTAAAGATAATATGGTTATCTCTGTCTTCAAGGAGATTGCTGTTAAAAGATATTCAATTTTTAAAAATTGGTTTATTTTTATAAAAGTCTTTTCCCTCTAGAGCCAACACATGTATATAGAACTAGCTACCATTTTCAAAGGTGAAATTGAATTATACAAAGGAAAAAAGAAATGTGAATTTAAGGACAAAAGAAACTGAACTCTTGATTTGCAAATTTACTACTTCCTTCTAAAGCTCTATATGACTTGAATACAATCATCTTTGATGAGTATCACATTTGAGTATAGTATGCTTTCCAGTATAATTTTCATAAATTATAATAATGATTCATTGTTAAGTCAGCAGTGTACTACTTTCTATTGGTTGGCACTGTGCTACAAGAGTTTTTAAAGTAATTATAACACAAGTAAAGAACCAGGAGCAGCATATCAAGAACTTAAATGCAGCACACACAATATAGTTGTGAACAATATTTAATTGTATATTCTTTATTCTTTTTAATGATATAAATATAGTAGAGCAGCCACTCAGGAGTTATATAAATGAAACAGTTTAAAATATTATAGAGGACAAAGGAGTGAGATCAATGCAGGCTGAGTACTGAGGATGTCTTCTTGAATTAAAATATATTGTCATTCTAAAACCTATTTTTCTATCTAGGTTAATTAGCTGCTTCAAAGCTCATTCTTTGACTCCATGGCAGTGTAAATTTGAGTGTGTAACTGCGGAGAGAAAGACATTAAATCAGATGGCTAGAAAGTAAAACAAAATGCTTATAAAGATCACCATTGAATGAACTAGAAAGAAATGAATGCTTGACATTTTTGCCTTGGAGTCACTTCCTCGTTTTTACCCAACCTACTGTCTAGATTCTTTTCAGCACCTCACATTTTATGGGCTGGAATTAATTTATCATAGATGTTGTTTTCCAGTCACAATTTCTGCCAAAAATTTTGGGAAATGTTGTTCAGATCAACCCAGGCAACAATTATGTGCTCTGTGCACTTGTTTCACTAGACTGGTGATCAAAAATG
>PVIC010049402.1:0-13220 GCA_004025085.1 Thryonomys swinderianus | reverse complement strand
AGCTCACTATGGTGCCCAAGCAAGCCGCCGAGAACTCAGCAATCCTCCTGTCTCTGCCTCCTGAGTGCTGGGATGACAGGCGTGAGCCTCCACGTCCGGCATTGTGGTATGCAGTGTTGATTGTTGGTGGGCATGTCTCCACGCCCAGCATTGTATGTGGTTACCGGGGATCGAACTCAGGATCTTGCGCTTGCGAGGCAGGCGCCGGAACCACTGAGCTAACCCTCCGGCCCTCAACTATATTTTTAATAAGAAACTCTATATTCAAATCTATTTATGCATTGACATGAAGTTTTGTCAGTTTTCAAGGCATTATTGTTTATTATCTAGATGCACCTCAAAGCTTCATGTGCTCAATGGTGGGACTTTTTTTTTTTTGTAGTACATGGGATTGAACTCAAAACCTTGTGCAGTATCACTTGAGCTAAATCTCCAGCCCAAAGGTGGGGCTTTTGGAAGGTGACTGGTTTTGGGTGTGTGATACTGGATTGGCCCTCTGATTGGCAGAGTATAGTTCGGGATGTGGATGATGGATTTACTGATGAGAGAAGACTCACCCTGGGTGTGGGTGGCACCAACCGATAGGCTTGTAGCATGGATGGAATAAAATGACAAAGAAGGAAGTCTTGCTGTTTGTTGCCTGCCATGCCCTGAACTATTTCTTCTCTGCCATGTCACCCTGCCTTGGAGCTAGCCAGCTATGCATGGAAACAACCACAAATTGAGCCAAAACTAACCTTTATTCACTTAACTTATGGGTGTCAGGTATTTTGTCCCAGAAATGAGAAGATAAGACAGAGAGAGAAACTCTAAAATGCACGCAAATGGTTTGTTCATCTAGCACTTGAAGATCAAGTGACCTCTTACTCTACGGGCCAGAAGTATAATGGGTTTTCTGCAATAAATGACATCTTTCAGCGTGCCCCATAGGTGAGTAACACCTCTATTGAAAAAATATAGGAAGATTTCTCTCTTCCTCAAGTGTATGTACATTTTGGGGGGGGAAGACTCTGTATTTGATGATGACTTCAGTACCTTGTAGCACTATATAGCATTAAAAACTGGTTACAGGCTAGGATTTAGCTCAGTAGTTCCGGCGTCTGCCTGACAAGTGCAAGGTCATGAGTTCGATCCCTGGTACCACATACCACAGTTCTGGGCATGTTGGCTCACGCCTGTAATTCAAACACTTGGAGGCAGAGGCAGGAGGATTGCTGAGTGTGAGGCTTGCCTGGGCTTCATAGTGAGCTCAGGGCCAACCTGAACTACAAAGGCAGACCCTGTCTCAAAAAAAAAAAAAAAAAAAAAAAAAAAAAGGAAAGGCTGGTTACATTTGAGAACTATGGAGCCCAATTATCTAGGGTGAAATGCAAACTCTGCTACTTATTTACTAGGTGTGTGATTTTTGAACAACTAATTTAACCTCTTTGTGTTTGCATTTCCTTATCTGTAAAATGGAAATAATAGTATATACCTTCCAGAATTGTTATAAACACTAGATGAATTACTATTTGTAGGGAACTTTGAATAGGGCTTGGTACATAGTAAGTATGTTGGATTAACTAATGTTTAATTTGAAATGCCCATTGAACTGGATCAGCATGTTTTAGGCATGGAAAACCCACTTGAGGACTGTTGCTGAAGGTATAAAAGGAACACTGGAGGGGAAGATTGTTAGCAAGTTCTTGGAGAAGCTTGCTGAGTCTGGTTTACCCAATATGAACCTGGCTTTTCTCTCACTGAGTCCTTGCTGTTGCTGAGAATGGCTTCCATGCTCATCAGGTTCATCACTTTTGAGTGTTGCTTCCTGGCTCCAGGGTAGACCCTTCAGTTTGATGGCACAAACCCTTCAGCTGGCCATGCCGGCTTTCTAGCTACCCACCACTGGCCTTCAGGCCTCCCCTGTGCAAATCAGTACGGACAAGCCTGAAACATTGCCATGGACTTTGCCTTGGGCTCTAGGCCTTCCGCTGGACTTGGGCAGCACACTGCCGTGGGATCCAGGCCCTTGGTGGGATCTTTTCAGTCTCTGGTGTGTGAACAAATTTCTTGCACTCCTTTTCATTAGATTTTTGGGGTGAATATTATAAAAGAGTCCTATAAATTATAGGACTATTAAATTATGTGTCCTGTATTAAATCTATTCCCTTGCAAACCCTGACTACGACAGTAAGCTGTATGATAATGTTTTTCAAAGTTAAAAGAAGGGTGGGGGGTGTAGCTCATTGGTGCTGTGCCTGGCAAGCACAAGGTCCTGAGTTTGGTACCCAGTAAGGGGATGGGGATACGCTTCATAGTCCAAGAGTGGTGGTGCAAGCTTGCAATCCTAGCACTTTTGAGAGGCTGAAGTAGGCAGAGCACAAATTTGAACCCAAGCTGGAGAGACTTAGTGATTTAGGGAGACTCTAAAGAGAGAAAGAAAAAAAACATCTTTCAAGGGCTGGGGATATAGGTAGTGCAGAGTCCCTGGTTCAATCCCTAGTACTACAAACAAAGCATTGAGATTTAATCCTAATTGCTTTGTTTTCTAAGAGACCTAGAATAAAACATGCTATGGAACAAAAGCAGAAGCACAGGGACTCAGGGGGGTTGATGTGTGGTTCAGTTTCCTAGGCATGGCGAGCAGGAAATGAGATAATATATACAAACCTTTGGAACCATGCCTTAGACAGGATAAGCACAGTAAGAATTTTGACCACTGTTAAAGATTAGGGAAGCTCTTATTCCTTTTCTGGGTAGGGAAACTGCCATTCTTTTTTTATTTTAATTGAATTCTTTATTGGTACAATTTATATACAGCTCAAAATCACGTATAACATTGGGGAATTTGTACCAGTATATGACACAAGTTAATTCTTATTTTTACCCATATCCCTACCCACCCACACCTCCTCACCCCCTTTATACATGTTCTTTTATTTTCTTTCTGTATCATATTTATTCCTTCCCCTCATCACATTCCCACACCAAGTTGCCTATAGAAATTTTCCACTCTATAAAAGCTGGAAACTGGGCTGGAGGGTTAGCTCAGTGGTTCTGGCGCCTGCCTCGCAAGCGCAAGGCCCTGAGTTCGATCCCCGGTAACCATATACAATGCTGGGCATGGTGACTCACGCCCACCAACAATCAACACCGCATACCACAGTGCCGGACGTGGTGGCTCACGCCTGTCATCCCAGCACTCGGGAGGCAGAGACAGGAGGATTGCTGAGTTCGTGGCAGCTTGCCTGGGCACCATAGTGAGCTCAGGGCCAGCCTGAACTATAAAGCGAGACCCTGTCTCGCAAATAAAAAAAATAAAAAAATAAAAGCTGGAAACTGCCCTTCTTGATAAGAGAATTTTACCACCAATCAATCTATGTTGCAAGTGGATTTCCATAGTCAGTTTAGCTTTAAGTGCATCTGTAGTCTATACCTGAAGGACACAGAGCAGCAAATGGGACTTCATGCCTGGTTTAGCCCATTTGTTTCCTGTATGGCTGGAACAAATTCTGGAGTTTCTGGGGAACTGTCTGTTCTCTTGCTGATTTCATTTTAGGTTGCCTGCGTTCCTGGGCTTGTGACCCTGCGTTATTTCCAACCTCTGTTTCCATGTTTGTATCTCCTCTTACTCCAAATCTTCTGTCCTATCCTTCCTTATATGATGCATGTGCAGGCCAATCTGGATAGTCCAGGCTTAAATCTCCAAGATTTTTTAAAAATTTTTTCTTAGATCCTTAGTCACATCTGGAAAATCCTTTCTTCTGTATAAGGTAACACATCTACAGAGTATGATCTTGGCATTTAGGGAAGTGACATATCATTTGCTTATCACACTGGGCAGGGAGTTTTGTCCCAGTTTTGTGTGACTTGCATTTCTTTGAACCATACATGAGTAATGTAGCTCATTTTCTCATTGATGCTTTTTCCCCCAAGAATAACAGTGGGCAACATAAATGCCATACATTTTAAAAGACAGGGAAAGAGAGAGACTGGCTAGGAGAAGAATATGCTGTTTCTCTTATAGGAATGAAGGTGTAGTGTTAAGAATAGGAAACTTTTGCTGGGCATGGTGGCTCACGCCTGTAATCGCAGCACTCAGGAGGCAGAGGCAGAGGCAGGAGGATTGCTGAGTTCGAGGCTTGCCTGGGCTACATAGTGAACTCAGGGCCAGCTTGAACTACAAAGCGAGACCCTGTCTCAAAAACAAAAACAAAAACAAAAACAAGTAACCAACCAAGTAAATGAAAAGAAAAACCATATGAAATTCCACAGTGCTGGGGCTTGGAGATTATTAGTGGTCAAATAGAGACAAGATACGCTTCTCCTACCCAGTCTCTCTTTCCCTGTGCAAGTCTTTGGGTTCGACTCTCTTCTCAAACCCACCAAAAAAAACCCCAAAAAACAAAATAAACAAAGCCCCCTAAACTTGGCAATATTAAGAGGGTTTGGTTTTTACAGGCAACTAAATTGGTTAGAAATATTCTAAGCAGTCAGACAGAGCCAGGCCCTCAAGGGAGTCAGTTCAGAAAAGAACACTTTGAGCCTGAGGCTGGAGGCCACAGCTGTGTACTTTCCCTAAGGGATAAATAGAAGTTTGAGATTACTGATACCACTTTTTTTTTTTTTTAAGAGAGGGTCTTGCTTTGTAGTTCAGGCTGGCCCTGAGCTCAACAGGCAAAGCCTCGAACTCAGTAATCCTCTTGCCGCTGTGTCCCGAGTGCTGGGATTACAGGCGTGAGCCACCATGCCCAGCATTGTGGGGTGTGGTTCTGATTGCTGGTGGGTGTGAGTCACTACGCCCAAGATCATATCTTTGTATGTGGTTACAGGACGAACCAGCAACCTTGCGCTTGCTAGGCTAGTGGAACACTGAGCTAAATCTCCAGCCCTGATACCACTTTTTGACACTTCCCATATAAATCATTATATCATCAGCAGTGGGCCATCTTCTCTCACCAATTAAGGCTAAGACTAGGGCCAGGGATTTAGCTCTGTGGCACGGCACCTGTCTGGCAAGTGGAAGGTCCTGCATTCAATCCCTTGTACCTTCCCCCCAAAAGACTATGGATTATTGGCCAAGGTTAATGTCATCCGTATGCCCTTGGGTCAGTGTTAGTTGTGTAGCTATACTTATAATTTTATCAGTTGATTATAACCACGTTGGGGTTTTGCGCTATAAAACTTCATCAGAAAAATGGGCCCACTGACAGCCATTCAGAACGCCACTTGGCTCTCAGTGGCTCTTCCCACCCCCCAGGAAATTTTCCTACTCTTAACTTCTATTGTTCCTTAGAATTCATTCTTTGACTCTGGGGCACATGAACAAGGTGTATCCGATTTCTAGCAGATCAGGTGTTATATTTTCCTCTATATCATGAAGACATCAAGGTTACAATAGCTACTTTCAAGGGAAGGTGCGCCAGAACCTGAAAAACGAGCTGCATGGCCCTCTTGTCTTTTGCATGTGCCTCCAGATAAGGAACGACAACATCAAACGATTGTGTTATAGCAGAATGCAGAAGCACAAGGCTCTGGAGTCAGCTAAGCTCTACTGCCTGTGTTGTGTATACCTGGGTGAACTTGGATGACTTGCTTAACCTCTCTAACTAAGCATCAGTTTTCCTGTCTATAAAATGGGGATAATAATAGCTCGTGGGCTTATTAGGATTACATGAGAAGATAGGTAGAAGTCCTAAGCATAGTGTCTGACATGCAGTAATTAGTAGTCAGTAAATAGCTGTTATTAATATAACTGGTATAAACCTGAGAAAAGATGTTAAAGTAGAATTGCACAACCCATCACAGCAAACTCCTTTAAAACCTCCTATAAATCTGTTCCCAGAGGTCCAGGGATCATAGTGGCCATTTGGCCCCTCAATTACTCTGTCGTTGCTTTGGTAACTCCCGCTCTATCTGCTCTCTTCTCATTGCCGGAAGCACTTCTCTCAGGCCTTGGCATTCAGATGCATTCCATTTCATTTCTGTACAGTTTAACTGGTAAGCATAACAAAGGCACAACACTGAGCAACAACATGGTTCTTTCAAAAGAAACCCGTGAACGGTGGAAATGAGTCTGTGACTTCTTCCACTGCCCTACTTTTGCCCTATCACTTCATTTATGAGTCTCAGATTCTCCCAGTTTACAACCTTGTTTGTGTGTAAAATACAGAATCATCCAAATCGAGCTTAGTTGAGAAGTTGGAGACATGTATGGGGGGGTATCGGGGGGGTTCATGGTTGTAATTCCAGTACAGTACTAGGGAGGCTCAGGTAGGATTGCTACAGGTTCGAGGCCAACGAAGAGCACAGAGTAAAACCCCATCTCAAAATTACCAAGGGCAGGCAGGATGGTTCACACCTGTAATTCCAGCATTTGGGAGGCTGAGCCAGGAGCATCACCATGAGTTTAAGGGCAGCTTGGAGAGAGTTCAGGGATAGCCTGGACTACATAGTGAGACCCTGTCTCAAAAAAAAGAAAGGAAGGAAGGAAGGAAGGAAGGAAGGAAGGAAAGAAAGAAAGAAAGAAAGAAAGAAAGAAAGAAAGAAAGAAAGAAAGAAAGAAAGAAAGAAAGAAAGAAAGAAAAAAGAAAGAGAAAGAAAAAAGAAAGAGAAAGAAAGAAAGAAAGAAAGAAAAAGAAAGAAAGAAAGAAAGAAAGAAAGAAAGAAAGAAAGAAAGAAAGAAAGAAAGAAAGAAAGAAAGAAAGAAAGAAAGAAAGAAAGAAAAATTCTGAGACATTTATAGACTCCTTGACGTAAATTGAGTAAAGGAAAAAATAAAACCTGACTGCTCTGCAAGTCTTGGAAGGGACTAGCCAGAGGCTTCATCTGTCTAAGGAGGACATCTAGAGGCTGCTGCGATGCGTCATCTATCCTGAAACCTTTGCCAAATTGTTTCCTCACAGATCTAATCACATACCGCGTGTCCAATAAGATCAATAGAACAAATATTAGCATGTAGCTAATCTTTAAGGGAGCAAACACAGCTGAAAGGTTACATTTATTTTCCAGGCACAGCAAAAGTACAGGGTACAGAATGACTTAAAATGTGAGGGTGGGAAGAACAGTAAAGGGCATTTTGAGGACAGTTGAGGAGGCTGGAGTGTTGATGAATGCTGGTTGGTAGGACTGAATTAATGTTTATTTTATTTGTTCTCCTGTTCTTCCTCCTCCTTTACTTCCTCCTTTTCCTTCTTTTAAGAGATTGGGACTTGATATATTAGCCAGGTTAGCTTTGAACTTGTGAGCTCAAAGAATCTTGGGGTCTCAGCCTCATAAATAGCTGAGGCTCCAGATGAGCACCATGGCGCTTGACCTGGTGCTGATTTTCCTAGGTTGGTTAGAGCATCATGCTGGGAACATACCTGATCTTAGGAGATGGAGGCCAAGATCTTTCAGGGTAATGTAGGAAGCTGCCTGCCACCTGCTTTCAGACGTTGTGGCTAAAGGGAATTATGCCCCCATACGTGGAGAATCAAAGCCTGGGTGGCAGGATGTAAACAGTTGGGAAATTTAGGTGAGAAGAGTATGGATATTCACTCTGCTGTTCTGTTCACTTTTCTGCACATTTAAATTTTTTTAATGTAAAAAGCATTGAGCAGGGCTGGAGATTTAGTTCAGTGATTCCAGCGCCTGCCTCGCAAGCACAAGGTCCCTGGTCTGATCCCCGTAACCACATACAACAATACCAGGCATAGTGACTCACATTCAGCAGTAATCAGTACCACACACCACAGTGCTGGGGCAAGGTGGCTCACACCTATAATCCCAGCACTCAGGAGGCAGAGGCAGGAGGATTGCTGAGTTCCAGGCTTGCCTGGGCTACATAGTGAACTAAGGGCCAGCCTCAACTACAAAGCGAGAACCTGTCTCAAAAAAAAAAAAAAAAAAAAAAAAGCATTGAGCAAAATCACTTAAAATGATACCTGAGTTTCTATCTCAAGCATTGTGACATCACTAGCACTGTTTCTTTGTGCTGATGCTTTGCACTCCCGCCACATTGTATTCACGACCCCCTTTGTCCTCTGCTCTTTGTATCACTAATTAAGCCACAACAAACACAAATACTTGCTGAAACCAGAAAAGTGATACAGAACCTCGAGCTCCCCAGTAAGTCTTGATCCGTCTTATTTAGGACTGGAAGGAAACTTCCTTCCCCCGCACCACCCTCAGCTTCCCGGGCAGACTCCCATTTATCCTCCAGACTCCCTGCTCGGGAAGGCTTTCCCGGCCCTACCTCCGGGTTCTGAGGTCATTTTCCGGCCAGAGCTCTCAGCAGATGGTCACCTCATTGTCTGTTTCTTGACTCAATTCTCCTCCGACTACAGTTTCCTGAAACGGAGCTTGTTTGCCTTTTTACAACTCTGACAGTAGTCCCTGACAAAACATCTGGCACGTAGGAAGCATCTTAAAAACTTAGAGAATGAATGGCCTGTGCCACAGTGACAGTTTTGTAGACTGCCAAACTGGAATGTTGCTATATTAGAGATTATATGTGTTGGAGGATTTAAAGCTGTGTGTATACACTATCAATGTAGCGTAATATATAAAAGTATGTATATAAAAAAGGGGTTTGTTGAAATGATAGCAAACGTTTCTTAAAAGTCACATTTCATGATATATAATCAGGAAGCACTCTCTACTTACCGAATTAATTTTCATACTCTTTTGGGCTTTTGTTTTTGCAGTGCTGGGATTTGAATCTACAGCCTTTGCAATGAGCTACATCCGCCTCCCCCCCCCCACTTTTTTTTTGAAACAGTCTCGCTTTTAGTTCAGACTGATCCTGAGCTCACTATGTAGCCCAGGCAAGCCTCAAACTCACAGCATTTCTCTTGCCTCTGCCTTTCAAGTGCTGGGATGATAGCCCTGAGTCACCACGCCCAACATTGTGGTATGTGGTACCAAGGATCGAACTCAGGACCTTGTGCTTGCCAAGCAGACTCTGAAACCACTGAACTAAATCCCCAGCCCTTATTTTTGAAACAGAGTCTCACTAAATCACTGTATTACCCATGCTAGACTGAACTTTTGATCTTCCTGCCTCAGCTTCCCAGAGTGCTGGGATTACAGGTATGTACCAACATGCTCAGCCTTGTTTTTATTTATTTATTTATTTATTTATTTATTTATTTATTTATTTATTTATTTATTTATTTATTTATTTATTTATTTATTTATTGGAGACAGTGTCTCGCTTTGTAGTTCAGGCTGGCTCTGAGCTCACTATGTAGCCCAGGCAAGCCTTGAACTCAGCAATCCTCCTGTCTCTGCCTCCCGAGTGCTGGGATTACAGGTGTGTGCCACCACGCCCGGCACCCTAGTTTAATTTTTATTCTCCTTACTGTAGTTTTGTACTTCTCCCTTAGTACTTTTTTCAAGTCAACTTAATTCTCATCCATATACCTATATGTGTGTGGTTTAAATTTTATATTTTTTCTTTTAGAGATCTTACCCAGAGTTTTGTATATGCTAAATATGTGCTCTTCTGCTGAGCTATATCCTAGCTCCAACTTATTATTTTTACCATTTACAATTCTATTTTTAGCTCATTATTATTCTTGTAAAGGAAAGTTAGTGTATATGCCTTTCTTATATTTCATATTCCAACCTGTTGCATGTATTCTAAAACTCTTTAGTTTATCATCTTAGATTTTCTAAATATATAGTCATAACTGAAGATAGTTTCACAATATTTATACGTCTCAGGCCTTTAAATTGGTATACACATAATTTTGTGGTACACAAAGGTTTTTGAGCAGGCGCGTTATCTTTCCAAGGTCCTCAGCTTCTATGATCCTTGCACATGATCTCCCCGTCTCATGTAGAAGAAGTCACTCTGTGGTAATGAGACTCAGGATTAAAGTTAAGCTTTCCAGTAGTGCCATATGGTAGTTATCCAACCCAGCTCATCTCACAATTCAGGAAACTAGGTCCCAGTGAGATTTTCTCACATCCGAAGGCATCTAACTTCCTTTTATATGATAGAAGAATTCATGTCAGTCATGCATTCAGAATTTTTTAATGATTCTAATTTTCAAATATGCAATTGTATCAAGAAACTCAGTTTATCATCAGCCTTCGGTAGTCCTTTTATACTCATTGGCTTGACTAACTTCTTAGGATTATCCATTTCTTCCACATCTCCATTTCTATACAAGAGGTTCATGTTATAATTCCTATTAGTTTATGCTAATTTTATTCATGACTTCATGAAGTAGTTATGAAACCGAGGTTAGTTTTCCCATCTTAGGGTTTACTCCTGATATTCTGGTTTTAATACCACTCTGCTGCATGTCAGGTGAGTGCATTCTAGGTGTTGAAGGCAGAAGATGGGAAGTACTTTATAATCCAGGCTCAGCAAACACAAAATCAAACTCTGCCAGCCGGGCATGGTGGCTCACGCCTGTAATCCCAGCACTCGGGAGGCAGAGACAGGAGGATTGCTGAGTTTGAGGCTTGCCTGGGCTACATAGTGAGCTCACGGCCAGCCTGAACTACAAAGCGAGACCCTGTCTCAAAAAAGAAAAAAAAAAAATAGAGACATCAGAATTGTGGTTGGAGGCCAAGCTGAAGAGAGCCAGGCCACAGGACAGAGATGCAATAGGCAGGCCTATGAGAGAAACAGCAATTTGAGGTTCTACTGTGATTAGTACCACCTGCTCCAATGGGTCCAGATAGGCACCAGCTGCATAACTGGGTGAACAGAACACCTGGACCTAAATTTGCCTCCCTTTCCAAAAATTTCTTTGATCTTCCCATGTACCCTTGCTATGTGACTTATTTCCCTATTGGATCAGTACTAGCTAAGCATTTTTTTTTTTTTTGAAACAGGGTTTCACTTTGTAGTTCAGGCTGGCCCTGAGCTCACTATGTAACCCAGGCAAGCCTCGAACTCAGCAATCCTCCTATCTCTGTCTCTCAAGTGCTGGGATTAAAGGCATTGAACCATCATGCCTGGTATTGTGGTACGTGGTTACCAGGGTTAGAACCAGGGACCTTGTGCTTACTAGGCAGGCACTGCAACCAGTGAGCTAGATCTCTGGCCCAGCATTTCTATTTTTAATCCTTTAGGTTGATTGTACTTTGACCCGTGTAGTACCCACATTGTGATTTTATTGTATAAATTACCCCTGACGAAGAGCCCTGGAGCCACCTTGCTGAGACCCCTCCTGTCTCTCAGAGCCATCTCTCAATAAACCTTTCTTGCTCTTAACCTTCTTTGTCCTTTGGGATTCATTCTTCTTCCTTTTCTTTTTCCCTTTCCCCTTCCCCCCTCCTTCTTTTTTTGAGACAGGGTCTCAATTTATAGTTCAGGCTTCCCCTGAGCTCACTGTGTAGCCCAGACAAGCCTCGAACTCAGCAATTCTCCTGCCTCTGCTTCCTGAGTGCTGAGATTACAGGTGTGAGTCACCATACCTGGCATTAGGTATGTGGTATCAGGGATTGAACTCATGACCTTGTGCTTGCCAGGCAGACGCTGGAACCACTGAGCTAAATCCCCGGCCCTGGGATTCATTCTTCTATACTCAGGGAACATGAACTTGGCACACCTGATGTCCAGCAGGTTGGGAGTTATATTTTTCCTAAACTGAGTTCAGTAGCTAAATATGATGTTAGGAGGTGAGGCCTGGTTGGAAGCAGGGTCACTGGGGGCCCGACACTGTGTATATTTGTGTCTGTCTCCTCCACCCACCCACTTCCCCGCCTCAAGTGTTGAATGGCTTTCCTCCACCTGCCCCTGTGACCAACTATTCCTGCCTTGGAGCCTGCCAAGCATGGACTAAAATCATGAGCCAAAATAACCATCTCCTCCCTTAAATTATGGGTGTCAGGTATTTTATCTCAGTGATGGGAAGTGACTATGACACATCCAAAGGACCAACTCAGATTCAAAGAACAGGAGTAGAACTACACACTCTGGATCTCAGGGGGCGGGGCCATCATAAGTTAAACCTCTCTTCATGAATATGGTTTCAAAACACAGAGGAAATGTGAACTTGGCAAAGTCAGATAGCACATAAGTTAGTTTTAGTACTGAAATTGAGAAAAGTCTTACTTAATTTAGCTATTTTTTTCTGATGACACTTTCTCTTCTTTTTCAAGTTCTAAAGTAATCCTAGTTTAAAAAAAAAAAACAAGTCATCCTTTTCACTGTGATTCTTTTCGGTGCAACTTACATAAGACAGTAAACAAGTCAGAGGTGGTTGGTTCACATATAGAATACTATTTTTTTTTTTTTGAGACAGGTTCTCGCTTTGTAGTCCAGGCTGGCCCTGAGCTCACTATGTAGCCCAGGCAAGCCTCAAACTCAGCAATCCTCCTGCCTCTGCCTCTTGAGTGCTGGGATTACAGGCGTGAGCCACCATGCCCGGCACTATGGTATGTGGTATTGATGGCTGGTGGGCGTGAGTCATCATGCCCAGAATTATATGTGGTTACCAGGGATTGAACTCAGGACCTTGTGCTTGTGAAGCAGGCACCGGAACCACTGAGCTAAATCTCTGGCCCCCATTTTGACATTTTTAGATGGCAACTGTGGTAGTCATCTTATAGGCTCATGTCCAAGGAGGCTATTTCCTTCCATTTCTGTGAAGTTAAAAAAAAGAAAACCTGCTAAGTGCTTCTGCACATTTTAAAATAGCTACTAAAATAGTGGCTTTTTTTTTTTTTTTGAGACAGGGTCTCGCTTTGTAGTTCAGGCTGGCCCTGAGCTCACTATGTAGCCCAGGCAAGCCTCGAACTCAGCAATCCTCCTGTCTCTGCCTCCCGAGAATAGTTACTAATTTTTAAAAAAATCATCTTAGTCCATTTGCACTACTATTACAAAATACCTTAGACTGTTCATTTATAAACAACAGAAATTTATTACTAATAGTTTGGGAACTGGGAGCTCTAAGATCAAGAAACCAGCAGGCTCAGTATCTGGTAAGGAATCTGCCTCATAGATAGTCCCTTCCTGTATGTCTTCACATGGTCGAAGGGGCTAAGAGCTCCCTTGGGTTCTTATTAGGGGACTAATAGCATTCATTAGGGTGGGTCCACATGAATTAATCACTTCCTAAATGGGTGCATTCGGGATTGGATTAGAACATAGGAATTTTAGGACATAAACACTCAGACCATAGCAATTATGAAAGCCTCAAAATCACAAGTAGACAAGTCACTTACTTACCTATATTTTCTAAGCAGTGTGTATACAAGGTATACAGTGCAGAACATTTAATTAGTAGGGTTTTTTT
>PVIC010049401.1:0-13177 GCA_004025085.1 Thryonomys swinderianus | reverse complement strand
TATCGGGACCACACTGTTACCGGCAAGCAGAGCAGGTTCACTCTATTACTAATTTCATTATTTCCTTAAACTTTGGCACCAAGGGTCAGTCCCATGGAAGACATTTTTTCTATGAGGGAAAGGAGGTGAGAAAAGAGGGGCTGGGGATATTCAAGACTAGATTCCCATGAGGAGCACATAATCTAGATTTCTCAAATGCTCGTTTCAGTAAGTCCCACGCTCCCACGTGAGTCTAAAGCCTCCAGGCAGGACAGAAAGTGGAGCTCAGGTGGTGAGGTTAGCAACGAGCTGAAGCTGTGAGTATAAATGGAGCTTTGCTCGCTCACCTGTTGCTCATGTGTGTGTGTGTGACTCGAGTGTTAACTGGACCCCCAGTATAAATAATCAAGACTGAAACAGTGAAGATGTCATTGAAGAGACTTTTATATCTGGAATTAGGACTACTAGTAGGCAGTCTAAATTATTGGCAAAAATTCTAAATTTACCAAATCCATTGGCATGTGTACCACACAGAAAAAAATATAGATACAGCTGGGGATTTAGCTCACATGGTACTGCACCAACCCTGGATGCACAAGGGCCTGAGTTCAATCCCCAGTATCGCAAAAAAATATATATATAGATAGATAGAGATATAGATACAGTAAAATGAGGACTTGAATTTATAAAATCACAATTATTAGAGTTAAGTACAGTACATTGGAGTTACCCCTATACTGTTAGGTATTCTAAATTACCTTTCTCTCAGAATGACCAGATCTTGGATAAAATGATCTTACATATAGTGCCAATGTCTCAGGAAGGAAAAAAGATCTTCAAAGACCAATCTATCCAAAAATAAAAGCCAAGGTTTGGCAGCCACATGGTGCAGAGATGCCCTGAAGGCAAATGATGTTAAAATACTGAACTTGAATTGTTGACAAAACAAAGGAGATACATAAACCAATGTATGTTTAAAAATTAAACATGAAATTGACAAATATTTCATCATAGTAAATATTAGCATATCTCTCAAATATCATAGGTTACAATGTCAAGGAACATAGTAATATTGAGGCTCTGAATGCTATTAATGCACTTGAGCTAATACATTGATCATATCAACATCCATCTCTGCAGCTACACCCCTGCTGAGATCCTGTCTCAAAACACTACGAAAAAGAATCACCTTCCCGGTATTCACAAGAATCAATCATGTTCATAAAGCAAGTTGCATGAAGTATAAAACTTGATACATAGAGACCACATTCTCTGGTAAGCATGCCATTAAGTAAAGGACAAATATAAAAAGATTAAAAATACTCATAGAGATTTTTAAATTCCATTCTGAATAAACTATAGGTCAAATGACAGATCATACTGGAAGGCAGCTATGCTCACCACTATACCACCAATGCCAGTAACAAATCATATTGGATATTAAATTTCTTTGATCCAAATAATAATGAAGGTTACATGAATCAAGAACTTGTAGCACACAACTAAAGAATTTGGAAGGTGATTTATAGCATTAAACATTTATTTTGGGAAAGAAAAGCCTGAATGTAATGGGTTTAAGAAATTAGAAGCAGAGTATGAGTACATACTCAAAGATGTGAAAGAGATAATGAGTAAAAATCAAGGAAACAAAAAAAAAATAGAGACAGTCAAAAAGCCATAGGCTAGAACTTTAAAAACATTGATAAAATTGCTAAATGTCTGGTAATATTGATAAAGAACAAAAAGTTGTATAAATGAACAGTATTATATGGCAATAATAAAATGAAAAGTAAAAATGAAAAGATAACATTAAAATTTGAAAATGGAAAAAAAGTACAAATTTTTAGAATTTAAATCTGATTATTAAAAAGGCCTTGATAATCATATCTTTATAAAATAAACTGAATTATATCTGACACTCTTCTTCAAAAGCCCACAATTGAAGTGAATTCTACCGAATTTTCAAGAAATAGATCCGTTCAACTTTAGATAAGCAATCTTATGAGACAGAAGAAAGAAGAATATTCTCAAATGTTTCTTGAGAGGGCAGAATCACCTCAATATCAACACCAGATATGGAAAGTACAGGATGTTCAATTATAGCAAATGCCCAGCTACAAGTGTACACACAATATTTTTTGTAAAATATTAGCAAAACAATTCATATATATATATATACACACACACACACCCACATACATATATACATACGTACACACACACACAGATTGACTGTAAAGGAGCTTAAGGAAATTTGTAGGGTGGTAGAAGTGACCCACGTACAGTTATAGTGGTGGTCTGTCACTGCATTGATTTGTCAGAAACCTAAGTGTACAGTCTATAGTATAAGTTTTATTGTATATGTTACACCCCAACAAACCTACTATTTTAAGGAAGAACTTCTATAGAATCTCAAACCTAGCTCAAGCTAAAACAATCAACAAATTATATGAATACAAATCTTCTTACATCAGTGCAGACAAGATACTCAAAGTTTACATCAAACAAGATACTCAAACTTTGTGAGGGATGCTAGAAGCATGAGCTTTAAAATTAGAAGGAAATGAAAGATGTTCACTGTTGAGGTTTCTATTCAACATTGTATTTAAGAGCTGAGGATTTAGCTTAGTAGTTCTGGTGCCTGCCTTGAAAGCACAAGGTCTTGAGCTCGATCCTCAGTACCAATAAACAAACAAATGAATGAACAAACAAATTTTGAAAAACAAAATATAGTGTCAGTGGTAAAGATCTTACTTGGGATGAGCAAGGTCCTGGCTTCCAACCCAGTCCTAAAAACATTATATTTAAGATTCTAGCCACATGGCAAGCCTACAGAAATCATCTGGAACCATAACAATAGGAAACAAAGTTGATAATTCCAGGTAATAGATTTGTCTACACTTAAAAAAAAAATCCACACCAAAAAAAAAAAAGGTAGAAGAAATAGTAGAATTTAGCTAAGCCACTGGTTTAAATAGCTAAAGTCATATTTTTATAACCATGCACCAGTAAGAAAATAATTTTCAAAAGCAAATAATTTGTAATACCAATAAAAAATGAAGTACTTGAAAATAATAGAATAAAGTATATGATTTGTGTGTACAAGTTTTAAAAATTGTATTGGAAGAAATGAGGCAAACGGACAGATTTTCTTCATTCAGGAATTCAATATCATGAATATTTTAATTATCTCCAAGTGGGTTGATTTCATGCAGTTCAATCACACTTCTATTTTGGAATTTATCAGATTAATTTTGGCATGTATCTTTAAGATGAAAGGGGTAAGAATGAAGAATAATATATCTGGATTCTTCCTGTAAACTTATCAAGACCCACTAAACTTTAAAAATCAATTATCAGGAAAAACAGGAACTCGGAAATAAGACTTGACATATGTGGATTTTGATACATGATATAGGTGGCATCACAAATCAGCTTGGGGAAGAAAAGACCATTCAGCAGATGACCCACATGCTATTGATTATTCAAAGAAAGAAATGTTCAATCAGATCCCTACTTGCTCCAAACATAAAATCAATTCTAGCCAGGAGTGGTGGCTCACGCCTGTAATCCCAGCACTCAGGAGGCAGAGACAGGAGGATTGCTGAGTTCAAAGCTTGCCTGGGCTACATAGTGAGCTCAGAGCCAGCCTGAACTACAAAGCAAGACCCTGTCTCAAAAAAAAAAAATCAATTCTAGCCATATTGTGAAATCAAACATGACGCATAAACCTTTAAAAATATGAAATTAAATATGAAATATATCTTTCTGATCTTGGGATAAGAAAGAATGTCTTCAGACAAAATGGCCTCGGTATTAAAAAAAGGTTAGGGTTGAAAATTATCTTTTTCAGAATGGATTAAAAAGAAGGGGAAAACACAAGTCATGCACTTGGGAGTGGAGAATATAGCCACTTTGAGAAACAATTTGGCTCTTTTTGGCATGAACATTTATTTATTCTGAGGCTGACAGTTACTTCTTGGTATGGATACTCTTGGATTTTGTGGGCGAGAACACAAGATAAAGAATATTCATAACAACGTCATTTGTAAGACCTTACAAGCTATGGTCACTTAGGATAGGGGTGAGCTGAGCAGCTATCGGGTCCAGATGTGATTCAGCAGAAGGAAACTGTAGGAAGGCAGATATCCTTTCAGAGAAGATGGAGTCCCGGCCATCAAAACAACCCAAAGGTTTAGCAGCTTGCCTCTCCCAGAACTGAGTTCCCGTAAGTGGAAATGACCTAGCAGCTCTGGGTGCTGCTGGGAGAGTCTTGACCCTGAAGAGCAGGTTCTACCAGATGATAATCAAGAGCATTGCCAGCTGTTAATGTTCATGAATTCTTCACCAGTCCCTTAGAAAATGCTCAGCCAGGCTGTGGCGATGACTTTAGAAACTCCATATTTGGCTCTCGTCTGACTCCAGGAATCCATCTTAAAGTACAATTGCTTCTGGGAGTAATGTGCAATTAGCTCAGAACCCTGACCTAATTCATCAAAGATTGGCAAAAGTGGACTCAAAACTTTGGAAGGAAAGAGAAAGAAATAAAAACAATATTAGTTTTATTAACAAAACATGATCATAATAACTCTGAAGGAATTTCTTATGGCAGGAAAAGTCACCCTTGCCCTTTTGTCTTCAAATTGATTTCATTTTGACACAATTCCTTCCCACATTTCTCCCTCTGCGTGGTGGAGCTTTTCGTTGTAATGTGATGGCAGTCAGAAATATTCCAGTGGAAGGTCTGAGGACGGGTTTACTGTCAGTAGCCTGGCTCAGAGCATGGATTGCCTACTTCTAAGAGGAGTTTGTGATGGAGTTTTTACAAGGCTTGAGTTGAAAGAGTAGAGAGGCTTCAGAAGGAGAGATCCGCTCCCAGTCCCAGACACTGTTGGCATCAGCTGAACAAAACTCAAGAAAATTACAAAACATAAACCCCAAATTGGTTATGTTAGATGTTTTCTCTTTCCGAGGACCAGGAAAGGGCTCTTTTCTACCTCTCTCAGTTAAAGCTGTAGAGCAACGTGTCAAAGTCACAATTTTGAACCAAGTATTAATCACGATCGTTGAGAATAAGATCAGAGATCTGCGAATTTTACCAAGTCCAGATGGGATCCTGAGGAAATGACCCAGGAACTCAGTACAGGGAGGTGTCGCTCCCTTTTGCAAGAGAAAATGGTATGAAGAAAGGTGATAAATGCATTTTGAGATTCTTCTCCTCACTTAACAGAACCCACAAGTGCAGCAGGAATGAAGAACTCTCATTCATGGTGATGTGAAGACCAAGCTGGCCTAGAAGGAGAATCACCAGTAATACTCAGCTCCTAGTCGGGCATCCGCATGTCAACAAGTCAAAGAAGACAGAGAGAACCTACGTCACAAACCCATAACTCTCTCTGCCTCTGGGCCAATACATACGCTGCTTCACTGCCTAAAACTCCACCCCAACCAAAACCCACTTGCCTGGCTCCTATTTGTTTTTTCAGAGATATATGTTCACGTTGCTCTTCTGGAAAACCTTCCTGAAACTGGAGGTGTGACGTCCTCTACGCCGGTGGTAAGGTTGTTCCTCTCTCTCCCGTCTAGCCTGGAGGGTCTTCTGAAGTCAGCGTCGTGTCTCATCTACTCTGTCCACATACAGGCTACTCCACATGTTCTTTGAATGAACAAATCAATGCCCGGTATTCTGAGGAGCAGCAGCAAATCGGTTGGCGTGTTCTAAAGATAGTACATGAGCAGGAAGGAGCCAGAAGGCTCCTCTCAGGGATTTTAAGACAGCGATTCTCAACAGTCAAGGATGAGAAAGATAACAGAGGCCCAAGTGGCTCAGAGGCCATAATTTTGTTAGAATTGATACGCAGACCAGTGCAGTTGGAAAGGAGTAATGAGAATGAAGACCTGTTTTACCTTATGACATAGCCTCCACACAGCTTTGGGGAGACCCCTGAAACACCTACACACTACAGTGTTTAGGAGAAGCTTCCGGAACAGGACCGATGGGGGGACTCCAGCAGAGCTGGTCCCTGGTGGATACGGTAGAGCAGCATTCAGCCATCCAAGGAGAGTCGCTGTGGTGGGGGAACCCGAAAGGAGGAAGCCATGGGTGGAGTCTGCCGCCATTTTGTATTTATCAAGTTTTCATACATGAATCAGAGCACATCACTCCTGAGAGAGTACCGAATATGTCGTGCTTCAGTCATGTGGGAGAATACTAGGAGTAGATACAGCACATCATGATTAATCATTCAGCCCCAAATTAAAATGGCCACGACACTACAGCTGATTCTGTGGGTGTGCAAGTCTTGACGTTTCCCAGCCTGATGCATTTCACTGTGAGACGAACAGGACCGGGAGCAAGGGGGAGCCATGTACCCTGTTACATGCTTGGTCAGTGATGAGCTGCAGGAATCTTACATTCTACTAGTCAGTCTGTACCCCTTTAGACAAAAGTTACAGAGCGGGTATATAAGGCGCTGATCAGTATCTGAAAGTACTTCTATTTATGTTCCTGGGGCGCTGAGAGACTCGCCCTGAGAGGCCTGGTGAGGAAATTGAAAGGCTTTGTTGCGGGAACTTCCGGCCCTGCTCCCCCCAGGAGCCGGAAGTCCGCCTTGTCTTTCTCCCCTGCTCTTCCTGTACAGAGGCCCTTAGCATTGTGGGGTGGCTGCACTTCCCTGCGGGAGCATGAGGGCAATTTCGTCTGCTGTGTGGGGCTCAGTAACATCTTTCAAAGACTCAGCCAGCTTCTAAGGAACCACTTCTATGTAGCAGATCCAGGGCATCCAAGGTAAGGGCTATTCTAAGTCAAAATTGGGATTTTTTTTTTTCTTTTTTGAGACAGGGTCTTGCTTTGTAGTTCAGGCTGGCCCTGAGCTCACTATGGAGCCCAGGCAAACCTCAAACCCAGCAATGCTCCTGCCTCTGCCTCCTGAGTGCTGGGATGACAGGCATGAGTCCCCACACCTGGCACTGTGGTGTGTGGTACTGATTGTGGAGCACCACCACACCCAGTATTGTGGTGTGTGGTGACTGGGGATCAAACTCAGGACCTTGTGCTTGCTAGGCAGGTGCTGGAACCACTGAGCTTCTGAATCTCTGGCCCAGGAATTTTTTTTTTTTTTTTGTAAATAGCCCAATGTGAATATTTTAGGCTTTTTGCTCATTATGAGATCTGTATCACCACCACTTAATTCTGCTCTTTTAGCATGAAAGCAGCCGTGAATACCATGCAAATAAATGGGCATGGCTGGTTTTCAATAAAATTTTACTGGGCCTTAGTTTGCAGACTACCAAGTTAGATCAACGAATGCTCTTTTATGGAATGGTACTCCAACACTATGGTGGGTTATCGGGTTCGAATCAAATAGATGCTATATTTAGAAACATCACATGAAAGATCCTCCCTCCCCGGCCTGTCCCAGCTCCGCAGTGCCGTAGAGAATTCTTTGCTTCTACAAAAGCACTGAGGTAGTAGACTTTTCATGTTGCCCCTAAGCAGTGGGAGTGAATGCTCAGTATTTTATTTTTTTCTGTCTTGTACTTCTACTTGTTTCTCTTTGCTGAATGTTCTGGTGTATTTACTGTGAGAACTTGCCAAGAGTGAATGGTCAAGTCATGATGGGATGACTTCAAAAATAACAAGCAGCTCAGTGGCAAAGCACATGTGTCGCTGAGTACATTTGTCTCATGCCGGAGCCTCTATCATGGCTGCATGAGAAGTTAGGAAGGAGATACCACGAGGCATACATCTCTGCAGTTAGGAACTCTGAGCAAATATTGTACTGCAAGGAAACCTGTAGGTGGCTGAGTGTTCTTTGGGAATCTCTCTCATCACTTCCCTGATTGCTATGATTTAATTGTTTGTTTTCCCTAAATTCATGCATTGTCATTCCAGCTCTTAATGTGATTGTATAAAGACATGGAGAGTGATTACATCATGAGAGCATTAGTGGCCTTATTAAAAAAAGACCTCAGAATTCTCACCAGTACGTGAGGTCTGGTGCAAAGTTTCCCTCTGTGAACCAGAAAATGGCCCCTCACCAGATAATGAATCTTCCAGTGCCTTGATTTTGGACTTACAAGCTTCTTGAACTGTGAGAAATACATTTCTGCTATTTATAAATTACTGGTCACTCAGGCATTTTGTTATAGCAGCAGAAATGGGCTGGGACCTTAGTCAAGGCCATTTTTACTAGACAAGCTGGAGAATGGTGCATTGCTTTAGAAGACTGCCTCTAGATGAATGATGACTTAAAGACCTCATCCCTGGATCAACACCTCTTCTAATTGTTAGTGACTTTAGGCGAGTTATGTAACCCCAGTGAGCCGCAATGTTTGCAACTATAACCATGTTAATACTATCTAATGTAAAAGACTGATATGTGGATAATAATTGATTATAATTGAATATAATAATAATTAAATAATTGATAATAATAATTGAAATAATCTATGTGGATTGCTTAGGATAATGTTTATTTCCCTTCTTGCCATTGTTATTGGGACATGAATAAAAGATGCAGAGAAAGTCCTATCAAGATGCCAGATTTCCTCTTCCAGCCCTATTTTAGCAGTGGATCCAACCACTAGGATATTCCTTTAGAATAAATGTAAGTATATCTGGAATTAGATCAAGGTATAAGTACTATCAGCTACTTATCTCTCAGGGACAGTAAATATGCTTCATTTATGCATTATTCTTTACTTCAACAAATCGATTCACATATTTTAACATGTTCAGATCTTAAGCAATACCAGAAAAGTAAAGCACAAGAGGGAATGTTCTCCTAAATTTTCATAGAGAAAAAATGAGTCACAGTCTAAGTCATTCCACAGTCGCCTGGACAGAGACCGAGTACTTGTTGCCCTAAGGGCAATTTTCTTCAGAAAGGAGTCAAGGTTTCCCCTGCCCTGGTGGCATTCGGGGTCTTGCTAGAATACATACTCTTTGGTCATGTCCATCTGAGATCCACTGAAATAAACTCACTGCTCTTAGAAACTTCTTATAATTCTCATGTAGGTCAGAGTTTTGAAAATCATTGCTGTTGAGTCTAGACTCATGACTTTCTAGCCTAGCTAAATACTTCTGACTTGCTGGGGGGTTCACTTAACAAAAAACAGTCACACATCCTTGAGCTTCATTCCCTAGAACTCTGATTAGTAGGATTAGGGCGGGTCTCTGGCATCCACAGCAGTTCTGACTTTGAGCCAGAGTTGACAGTTACTGATCTAATCAGCAGTTCTAAAATTTTGATGCATATTAAAATGACGTGTACAAGTTGCGCTCCAGACCAATGAAATCAGAATGGGGTAGAACTCAGCCATCAGTGGTTTTAAAATCTCTCCCAGGTGTTCCAAATATGTAGTCACCATCAAGAACCAGATCTGGATTCGGCACTTTTTAAACATTTAAAACTTTTATTAGCCCATGTTTGCAGTACATAATGATGACCACATGCTGTTCCTTATATGAGAAACTCAAAATATAAATAATTTAAAGTGTAAAATAAAAGATAATGGGAAATAGATAAGTCTTTAGGAAACTTTTTTAAAGGTCTAGATAAAAGTTTGGGCTTTGGGGACTACATGTTTTTTCACAGCTAGTCAATGCTGCTATTGTAGCATAAAAGTAACCATAGACAATCTATGAAAACACAAAAATAGAAATAAACTAAAATACTTGGCTGTGATTTGATATAATCGTATTTACAAATTAGATGGCAGGTTGGACTTGGCCTATAATCTGTAAATGTGCTGACTTTTTGGATTGTATTTCTTAAAGTATCCATGGCACAGAAACACTTTTTAAAAATTTCCTTTCTGTGGCAAACTAGTCTCTTTTGTAAAATACAATAAAATTAAATCATTAGAAAATTGGAATTCACTGATTTCACAATAGTATGTTGTGGCAATAATAAATTGCTATAAAAGTTTCAAAATAAAATTCAGTTTCTTTGCTTGGTTTGCATGAACCAACAAAACTCCTCTAAGGCCAGACCCATTCCAGAAGTATACTCTGAGTAGTGCTGGTATAATCAAGCCAATCAGATTCCTGTTTAAGGGTTAAAGATAAACACAGAATTAGTTGCGTGAACATTGAAGAGAAAGCTTTTTCATCCAACAGTGAAAGAAGTGATGGACCTTGACTAGTGAAGGACTCGTAGGGCGTGTTAGCAGAGTACTTGTCCTTAAAAGTTCAATAAAGTTCACTAGACTTGAATGAGGCATGGAACAGCAACTTCACTGGTCAAGAAGACACCAGCGATCTTTGCCCTCGGTGGATACAGCTTTACTGATGGACTCTCCAGTGAAAGCACATTGAGGGGCTCTGAAATCACAGTGTCTGAGAGCTGGTGATGCCAATGAGTAGCTGAGCTGGGAACAGTTACTAACTTTTCGGATCCTACCCTTGAAGTTGATAGTGTCGCCAGCTTCTCAGAATTGTTGATGGAATTTGAGTTCTTTATGCAAAATTCCCAGCTCAGTACCTGGTGGTCAGCAAACAACAGTGATTCTTCTTAGAGAGCAGCAAGGGACAGTGGGAAGGACCCCGGACCATCTTCATCACCATGCAGTCTTGGGTGTGAATTCTGGTTTCATTACTTGTGTGACAGTAGACAGTTAGCCTCAGGGAATCTCCATGTCTTTCTCATTAATACTGGCCTTTCAGAGTACAGTAAGGATTAGTGATTCCTGAAACAGGTATGTGACACAAAACAAGTACACGGGAGGTGACAGCTATTGCTTCTTTTCTCATATAATGTGGAATTGAGATTCACATATATATTGAATTCACATATATAAGTCACACTTTTAAAATGAACGGTTCAGGAGATTTTAGTGTTGACACAGCGTTAGGCCATTCCCACTATCTAACTTTATAATAGCTGTTTTTTAACCCATTTAACTTAACAACCCTGAGGGTGGCCTCCTCCCGCCTGCATCCTAATCTTTGCTGATGTTTGAAAAGGCAGAATTACACTACAGCACACTTCGCAACATTTCTCGACAGTCTCTTTCCAAGGCCTCACACTGTGTAGCAGCTATTCTGGTCTATTCCCCTCTTCCATAATTTCACCATAGGGACCTCACTCCCCCCTCACTCTCCCCGCTTTTTCTATGTTTCTATAATCCCCATTTCCCCTTAGTTCTGTGCCCTTTTCTTATACAGCGTACCAGAAGCCCTCTCGGCTTGGGTTTGCCACTGCCATCCTTAATTCCCGATTTTCTGTGATCTGTTTTCCATTCTCACCACGAGAAAGTCTGGCCGAGGGCTCTTCCGCCATGAGCAACATTTCCCAAGGCCCTTGCCATCCGGGTTAGAGCCACATGGGTGGGCCGGACTAGTGCTAATCCCTAGGAAGTGAGAAGAAATGATACGCAGTCCAGGCCAAGTGATGAAGAAATGGGTATGGCTCCTCTTCATTCTACCAACTAAAAGCAAAGAACTCTGAGCCTAAGGAAGTAGCTTGAGCTCACAGAAGAATTATAAGGGGCCCATGTCCATGATCATCACAAGGCAGGCCACCCCCCGAGCACCTGGTTGGCAGTGACATGGCAGAAGAAAACAATCCTTTTGTTTGTAGCACTGAGAGTTGGAGACTTTGTGATAGAAGGTAGCTTTGCCTTCGAAGCCCACGGAAAGTAACACCCTCTTTCTCCTGAGAAGCCTCAGGTGAATGGTTGTACATACTGATCCTGTAATATGTTTTCCTGTCATATTTTTATTACTCTTTTTACACACCCCCATTCCATTGTAAGCTGGGACTTGGTGCTCATCTGGGATCTTGTTGACAAAGAAAGATATTGAGTTGTTTTTCAAGCTGGAGGACGTCTGCTGGAGCTACGGGGAGATTCTCGCCTCCGCTGGACACCTGGATCTGGAAGCCAGAAGCTGTGGCTGGCAGGTACTTTCCAAGGAAAAGACCAGAACCGCAGGTGGAGAGGACAGCAGAAGGCGGAAGGCTCTTCCGGGCAGGGAAGCTGGAGAAACCAAAGCTGACGAAGGCAAGCAGGTCTCCCGTGAGTTAACACTGTTGCCTCTGCCTTGCGCTCAGGACGACCCCGCGCTTGGGGCTGGTAGATTTGGGAAAGGGACGGGCAGGATGGGACCGAGGAAGGACGCCCTGACAGGGAAGAGCAGTACCCCAAAGCGTGACCGTGCAAACTTCGTTCCGGTCCTTCCTTCCAGCAGATGCAGTAACGGGGTGGGGGTGGGGCACGCCCGGGGAGGGGGTGACTTCCTCTCTGAGGCTGCCCTTTGGACCTCTGTATCTTTAATCTCATCGGGCTACTCGGTGATGGCAAGGAACGTGAATCGGCAGAGGGTTCGCCAAGAGTTGAGAGTTGCTGAGCCTCTGTCTCTCACCTTCTGCTCTAGGAGGAGATACTCTAGCTCCAAACCCTGCCTAGTTTACCACAAGTGAATCTATCTATTTATGCACAGGCCTGCTCACTTCTCAGGCATTTGCTGAGAACTACCAGTACACCACAGGGAACGGAGAAACGACAAGGCCGCGACCCTTGTCCTCCGGGAGGAGAACGCAGAGTCAGAAATGAGAGCAGAGGCCTGCGTTACGGTCAGCGCCCCCTGGCGGTGTTCTGAGGGGGCCCCAGACTGCAGGCCTTGGATGCTATAGGGCCTGAGGTCAGGAGAGACGAAGCCTCTGGCAGTGGCTGCTCTGTCTTCGAGGCCGAGGGTGGGGCTGATTGGCACAGTGTCGAAGCAAGATGTGAAGGAGACGCCGGAGCGCGGCTGGCCACTCCAGCTGATGCTATGCGGAGACAACACCTCTTTCCCCAGATTTGGGCAGAGCGATCCCTGGAGACAGATCTTAGGCTGAATTTCAGGGCTCTGGTTCTCATCCTCTTTTTCCCTTGACTCGGTGTTCTTGGTGACACTTCAAGTGGAACATGGCTCAGAACTACCCAGACCGGCCGTCAGGGCAACGCCCAGGGGTCACTCGGGGGCGCCGCACGCGCTTTTCGGCAGCGTCAGCACACAGGCCTGTCTGTCACATCTCCGTTAGGCACGGCTCCCCCCGTAGGCAAGAATCGTTTTGCAGAGGTACTGGGGTTAGGGATCATCACTGCACTTTGCTTTCTCTTCAGAAAGGAAGTACAGAGGCGCATGTTGCCCAGGTAAAAACTAACCTGAAATCTAACCCCGCAGAAATACATAGTCCGAGGATGTAGGACA
>PVIC010049399.1:0-13168 GCA_004025085.1 Thryonomys swinderianus | reverse complement strand
GGGCAGCTCATGTTGGTGGATGGTCCCTGTATCTAACAATGTTTTAGACTCTTCATGTCCACTGTATTTTTTCAGCCATCAAAATTATTCTATGGACTAGACAATCACTACTTTCCCATGTGAAAAAACTGAGACTCAAATAAGTCACATAACCTGTCCAGAGTTACATTACCACTAAGAGTTGGAGACTGGACCCAGTGTTCAGACAGTTTAACTGTAGAACATTCTAGAATCTATCACGTTCTAATGGCTATAAAGCCAGGAGACTGATTCCAAATCATGTATAAAAATCAGCCTCATTATGCTTGAACTTATCTATACTTCTTGTATGTTTACAGATTCCTAACGTCCTTCCTTACTTCCTCTTTCTTTTTCTCTTTCTTTTCTTTCTTCTCTTTCTTTTTTCTCTTTTTTTCTTCTTCCTTTCTCTTCCTTCCTTCCTTCCTTCCTTTTCTTTCTTTCTTTCTTTCTTTCTTTCTTTCTTTCTTTCTTTCTTTCTTTCTTTCTTTCTTTCTTTCTTTCTTTCTTTCTTTTTCTTTCTTTCTTTCTTTCTTGGGACTGAGGATTGACCTCAGCTCTTTGTGCTTCCAAGGTAAGTAAGGTACCACTTGAGTGAAATCCCTGGCCTTCTTAAGGTTTTTAAATCACAGTGACAAGCATATCTATAGTAATATTTCAACATTTTCCCTAAAGGTTGCATAGTACCATTGTTTTCTTTTTTAATTTAATGGTGTTATTATGTGCTGTACCTGGTCTACTCAGATTCTGTGATGCACTTGCTTGTAGTTCTGCACTACATTTTGATATAGCATTTTCTTTTACCATAATTTTTCCCTGAATGAAAACACACCGAAAGTATTCCTCAGTTAAGGCAATTTTAGTGAGCTTTTCAGTGACCCATGCAACTCCCCTCTGTCTACCCCTATTCAGTGTTTATGATTTGCTTAATCAAGATTCTATCAAACAACTGGCTTTGGGCCAGGGTGGCATTCATTCATGCATTATTGCTCAGCTATACTAAATGTGCCATGGCAGCTATATTTTTGCGGTGACTTTACTTTTGCTCTTAAGTGGAAAATATTGAAAGCCACTTAGATGAGTGACAAAACAAAATATTCTTTCATGAAGCAGAGTGTTTATTTTGTAAGAGGTAAAAATCTCTGATTAGTAAGTAATATTGGGGAAAAGAAAGAGTACAAAGGAAAAATGAATGAGAATTCCATAGCATCAAGTATCTTATCTCTAGAATGTCCCTACACACATAAGCACAGTAATTTTAAAAATCCTCTATTAGCAATCTTCATGTTTTGTTGTCTCTTCTTTTAAAATTCACTCACTTACCAGCTATTGTCTTAGTCAAGAACACCTCAAGTCTCTGAATTTTGAGTGACCTAACCTGGCCAAAATAAAAACCAGCTTATAGTTTAAAATAAAACTAATAAAAACTCTCTGTCAAGTCCCTTGACCAAAGAAGTCCTCGTTATAGTTTCAGGTACAGTTCTCTGGCCTGTCGTAGACCAGAGGTCACAGCTTCTATCCCCAGTGGCATTAAAAATCCCAAACCAGAATTTACATTTCCTTCTGAAAGTTGAAGACTGTCAAGGTATCAGCAACTTTTCCTGTTCTGGACTTGGCTTCTGTTTTTGTTTCAATACCTGCAGATGTTCTTTTGCTTTTGTTAAGTGCAGTTATATAGTTTATCTAAGTGTGTATAGAAGTGTGTTTGGCTGTGTCCATGTATATTGTACACATGACTCAACATCTCTTTGCATTTGGAGCAGAAATGAAGTATTTGAAAATCTTGGCACTCCATCTGGCGGATACTGCTAGGCATTTTCTTTGTGCATGTGCAGTTGTAGATAAATGGATATTATTTCTAAGAACAGTGTGGTAACATGTATCAGGCTTCCTTTACTTAGTGTACCAAATTTTTCTACTGAATTTCTTACTCTTTTCTCCAGTTGCATGTCATTTCTTTGCATGCATGCATGCATTTTTCTAATTTTATCATATCGGTATAATTTAACACCCAACATTTAACATGCCAACATTTAAGGAACACTGAATACAATTTTGCAAATAATATTTTTTCTGCCTTTGAATTAGATTCTGCCCATTATTTGTTTAACAACATTCCCAAGAGGCATGCTTTTCACTTTGACCTAGGATGCTCGTTTATGTTTTTATCTTTTAAACTGAGTTTATTGTTACATTTTAGATATACCTTATGATTACACTGAACATTAAAATCTGTCCTTGAACATGATATATCGTGTTTCTCATTTTTTCCCACTCCTCTGCCCTCCCTACTACTCCCAACCCCATATACTTAAGCTTTATTTCCTTTTTTTGTGTGTTTACTATCATTTTTTTCTTTTACTTCTTTAATTTCCCCTACCCCCTTTTCCTCTTCTCTTTGAACATTTTCTTCCTATTTCACAATATCTATCATGCATTCTAGAGCTCATTTACACCTTTAGTTTCTCATGCTAGATAAGTAATGCAGTAGGTACACAACTGGGTCTGATTTATTTCACTTATGAGTATGTCCTCAAGGTACATAGGATGCTATTTTATGAATACAATGAAAACCACATTAGGATTCCTATATTATTACATTTTCAACTTGTTTATGTTTACTAAAATAAATGATATAATAAATATTATTGAGTATAATATGTATGTTAACCATTTCCAGAAATTTACTTGTGGTAATTTTTGTGGAGTTAAAATTCTGGGTCCAATAGTAACATTATTTTAATTTTTTTAAACATATATTGCCATTTTCTGTTATATCTGTGTTTTTAAAAATTGTTTATATATGTGTAAAAATTTTAACATAATTTGAAACATATAAAATAAGAGATTTACTTTAATTATTTAAAGAAATTCAGGTAATGTGCCATGAATAATAAGTAGAGCTTTAAATTTAGCTGCCTCATGCTGTTGTAAACTGAGATTAAAGTATTAACAGATAAATTTTAATGATGTATAGTGTTATTATTATGTCGAATGTAGATTTAATTCAGTAAATTAAATGTTTTTCAGTAGTATAAAAATACTGTATTTACTTTTCTAATTTTTCAGTATGTAAGAATTTTCAGGGGATTATTGCGCAATATTTAAGTAGCATTGTATTCTGTAAAACAAGACAGAAAAAACCAGTTTTCTTAGAAAAAAATAAGAATCTCAAGATTATAGAGTTTTAGCAGTAAGTGGGGATCACTTGAGAACTGCCGGAGTGTAAGATTGCGGCGAGTTTGTAAGCAGAACACTTTGGGCTTATTTGTCCATGGGATTGGCTTGGCCAGTGATGCTTAGGAAGGACTGGTTTTTCCCAGCCTTATAAAACCTTCCATGTTCACATTTCATCATGGGACCCACAGAGTTTCATGCTGCCAGCTTGCCCGGCTGGTCCTGGGGCGTGACCCTTACTGTATAGAAGAGAGACATTCAGCTAAGGCTGAGTCTGAAGAAGAGGTACCTCAGGTGCTGTCTAGCTGCGTCTCGAACCGTAGCTGCCCCAAGTGGCCCACAAACACTTGAGCTGGGAATACATGCTTATTGTGCTGTGGCTCTGCATTTTTGTTGTTGTTGTTGTTGTTGTTGTTGTGTATTGCATAACATTGCAGATATCTAATTGATACTGAGTATTCTTATTCTTTTCCTTTCTTTCTTTTTTTTTTTTTTTTTGAAGTGTAGTGTACTGTGAATGAACCCAGGGTCTTCTCACTGAACTACATCCAGAGCCCTTTTATGTTGTTTTTGTTTTTAATTGAGGCAGGGACTTAGTATGCTTCTCAGTTTCCCAGGCCGCCATGGAACAGGGTGGGGTAGGTGATACTCCTAACTTCTCAGAGTGCTGAGATTATAGGCATGTACCACTACTCCTGTTTTCTTCATGGAGTTATTGTTTAAGTACCAACACCTATTTTTTCACTTAATTCAGAGAAGAGCTCAGAGATAGCATATAAAACAAATCAGAAACAAAGAGAAACAGAAGGGTCAGCCAGTAATATAAAAAGCAAGGGAATGTGGTTTAATAGCAGCAACAAGCTAGAACACTGTGGAATGGAGAGAAGTTTCAGTGTTGTCATGGATTTATTGTTGTTTCTTGACAGATTTAGCAACAGAAAAGTCATTGGTAACAGAGAATTTGAATATCCACATAAAATAATGATTTCTTGTTTCTTCTGAAGGTCAGATAGCAAAATTGAAAACATCCTCCTTGAATTGTTTGTGTTGAATAGAAACACCTTTTCAATTCAAAGCTTGTGCTCTTTAGTTTATCTCAGAACTAATGGCCATACCTAATTTATTTATGTTATTTTTCTGGAATTTGAATTTGTGTCCATCATAAAGATTTGAATTTCCTACCTAAGGAGAAATAACTGATGACTTTAGATCTGAAGTAAGATTATTCCACTAGAGCTGTTGAGTTTAAAAATAAAAGATTTTCAGTTTCCTTCTTAAACCAGAAGTATATGACCTACTTTATGTATTACAATCAGAATGAAAATAGAATATCCATCAAAGATGCCAGGAGCAAAGTAGGTACTCAGTAAAGGTATCTTTTATTTTTAGACATTTGATAAATAGCAAGACTCTTGGTGGTAGCAATTTACATAAGCATATAAAATGTACTCCTAAACCCTCTCTGATATCCTGAATTGTATTTTGGTAGTCATCTATATAAGTAGAAAAAATGAAATTCCATGAAAACATGACCATATTTAATTGTGTACCTATTTTAAGTGGTCCTCTTTACCAGCACAGTAAAAAAGAAATGTTATTTAATAAAATGATTATAATTCTTCCTATATCATTTGGTTCAGACCTCTCAAGTTGGAAGAGCCCACCAATAATTAATTGGATTTTTAAAACATATCATAATTCACAGAGAACATTCATATTTACTGTACAGTTTGATATGTAGTATGGTATTCCAAAATATATTTAAAATTGAAAAAATAATATGACATCCAAACAGAAAACTTGCTACGGTACTTACACTAGTTCACTTTTGTTCATTCATCAGATATCTTTGATGAATGAAGGCTTGCTCCATCAGATGCTTTACTAGCTACTAGAAATATTAAATGTTAACCCCCATTAGATTCTAGGTTCCTATATTAAGTTACTTCTTGTTCAGACAAAATACCTGACACCCATAATTTAAGAAGTAGTTGTTTTCCCTCACACTTAGTAGACATTTCAGCCCATGGTCAATTGGCTCCAGTTCAGGGCAGCAAGTTGATGGGGCATAGGAGAGCCACAGGAAGTATAGGGAGATCAAGGGGGCAGGAGGGAGACAGACCCTTCTAGGCCACACAGCAGGACACACCACCTCTGACCAGGGTTCGCCTCTCAACATTACATTTCACTATGAACTCTCCAGTGGATTATGAGTATCACATCTTGATAATCATCTCCCCAAACCCCATCTTTGAGCACATGAGGGTTGGGGGTTCATTTAAATATAAAATATTACACTTTCTTTGTAAACAGTCTCTCACTGTCTGCTGTGCCTTTTAAAGGCCTAATGTAGAGACAAGGATATACAGTACCTTCAGCCAGTTTCCAGACTTACCACAGCCAGATACCATTTCAGTCTGTTTTGATTCATCAGCCTAAGTTTGTAAACCTTGACTTCACCAAGATGTTGAGGCTACATTTATGTCTGGACATTTCCCTTGTGAGATAAAATGCAGAAGACCATGGGTTTCATCTTCAGGGCCCAAGGTTGGGTAGGTCAGATATCTATATATAATGTATATAAGATTACATCATTAGAAATGTGCAACAAAGAGAAAGGTCTGTTTACAACAACTCCAGGGAGACAGCCATATATCCCTGGAAGGAAAACACTCTGACGTCCACCCCTCCATTGTTCACAGGCATACTAAATAGTCTTCCAGTATGGCCTGGTCTCCCAAACTTATTTTTTCTGCCTGAATTCAGAGCTGAAATTTTTGGAGGCCAAGAGAATGGAGACACTGTCACTTGAATTCTTCTGCTTTTTCTATCTCTTTATAGAGCATAAACTCTCCAACAAATGTTAATAAACAAACAATATACATATATGCAAAGAATATCAACTTGAAGAAGTACCCTCAGTCCCAGCACAGATTCAAAGTCTGTTTTCTGTGGTTTGTTTCTCAGTGGAACCAAAGAAAGTGGTTAGGGCCTCTGTATCCTGGTATAGGAAGGGGAGTGAGCTTAGGAAGAAAAATCTGTGGACAAACTTATGAACCACAAATATGTCACCAACAGCAAAAGTGTCATGAGGCTTTAGCTTCTGATGAATTGCTTTAGCTGAAGTTGGGAAAAGGACCAGAACGTTGGCTTATTCTGCTTCACTGAAATCAAAGCTCTTTCTTCTTTCCCGCACCTCTCTCCTCCCTCCTCCATTCAAGATAACATGTTTTAAGCCATAACTTCTCATAAATTGGTACTGGGAAATCATAAAGATTGGTGAAGACAAAGGGAGGGCATTTTGGGAAGAAAGCAACATGTATTAAATGAAGAAAATCCAACCCATTTTTCTTTCCTTGCCTGAAGCTGTTCAGAAGACATCCCCACTTTTTTCTTCTTCTTTTTTTTTAATTCAGTAAACTTTATTGGTACATTATATACACAGCTCACAATCACACACAACACTGGGGAATTAGTACCAATATGTGACACAGGTCAATTCTCAATTTTAATCACATCCCTGCCCACCCACCCTCACCACCCCGTATACACATACTATTTGATTTATCCTTCCCCTCATTATGTTCCCACACCAAATTCCTCTTGGATATTTCCCATTCTACAAAAACTATCATACATTCTAGAGCTCCTTTACCTCTACAGGTGCTTATATCAAAGAAAAGATCCGGTATTTGCATATCTGTGTTCTATTTATTTCACTTATTAGTGTGTCCTCCAGGCGTCTCCATTTGCACATAAATGAATGAATCTTGTCATACCTTATGGCAAAATAATACTCCATTTTAAAAAATCTTCTTTGGGCCAGAGGATTAGCTCAGTGGTTCCGGCGCCTGCCTCGCAAGCGCAAGGTCCTGAGTTCTATCCCCGGAAACCACATACAATGCTGGGTGTGGAGACTCACGCCCACCAGCAATCAATACTACACACCACATGCCGGGCGTGGTGGCTCATTCTTGTCATCCCAGCACTCGGGAGGCAGAGACAGGAGGATTGCTGAGTTAGAAGCTTGCCTAGGCTACATAGTGAGCTCAGATCCAGCCCAAACTACAAAGTGAGACCCTGTCTCAAAAAAAAAAAAATCTTCTTTATCCAGTCTCCAATTGATTGGCATTTGGATTGTTTCCAAGATCGGGCTATCATGAACTGATCTCTATGAACAAGGATGTACATCTGTCTTTCCAATGTGATTTTTAAAATTCCTCTGGGTATACTCCTAGCAGGGGGATGGCAGGGTCAAATGGGACCCCTAGTCCTAGTTTTCTGAGGAATCTTCACGCAGATCTCCACAATGGTTGCACAAGTCTACAATCCCATCAACAGTGGAGAAGGGTTCTTTTCTCCCCACAGCCACGCCACAATTTATTGTTGGTTGATTTTGTAATAGTGGCCATTCTTTGTGGAGTGAGATGGAATCTCAGTGTTGTTTTCGTTTGCATCTCTCGAATGACCAGCGATGTTGAACATTTCTTCATATGCTTCTTGGCTGCCTTGACTTTTGCCTCTGAGAAGTGTCTGTTCATTTCAGATGCCCATTTTTGAATTGGGTGTTTAAACTTGGGGAGGGTGATCTGTTTGAGTTCTTTATATATTGTAGATAATAGCCCTTTGTCTGATAAAGAGCGAGTAAAGATTTTTTCCCACGTTGTTGGTTGTCTTTCAGCAGTGCCAGTGACTTCTTTTGCTGTGCAGAAGCTTTTGAGTAGGATGAGATCCCATTTGTTGATTCTTTCTGCTAGCTCTTGTGCTATAGAGGTTTTATTGATAAAGTTTCCACCTAAGCCAATGTCTCCAAGAGTTTTACCTAACCTGTTTTCTAGCAGGTTTGTTTCTGTTTTAATGTTTAAGTCTGAAATCCATTGTGAATTTGGTTTTGTGCATGGTGAAAGAGATAAGTCTAGCTTTAGCTTTTGGCAGGGTAAATCACAGTTTTCCAGCAACATTTGTTAAAGAGGCTGTCTTTCCTCCACTGCGGATGTTTTGCTCCTTTGTCAAAGATAAGGTGGCTTAGTGTATTGGGGTTGTGTCTGGATCTTCTAATCTATTCCACTGGTCCTCGGGTCTGTTACTTTGCCAGTACCATACAGTTTTTATCACAGTGGCTTTATAGTAGAGTTTTAAATTGGGGATTGTATTACCCCCTGCCATGTTGTGGTTCCTTAGAATTGTTTTTGCTATTCTAGGTCTCTAGTGGTTCCAGATGAATTTTTGGATTATTTTCTCTAGCTCTGTAAAGTATAGCCCCACTTTTTTCTTTTTATTGAATTTATTAATACATTTCAGGTATACGTTATGATCACATTGATCACTGCAAATTTCTACCTGTATATATCTTCTCATTTTTTCAATTTCCTTGCCCTCCCTTCAACCTCTCCCTTCTTTACTTTTCCCCTCTTCCCACCCTTAGCTCCCCTTTGAAGATTTTCTTCCTGTTTTACAATACCTATAACACATGTTCTACTTCATTTACATCTTCAGTTTCTCACACTAGAGAAACAATATGGTATTTACACATGTTTATTTCACTTAAGTGTTTATTTCACTTAAGTGTTTGTTTCACTTAAGTGTACAGCCTCAATGTGCATCCACTTAGATAAAATGTTTCATATTTATCTTTCATTACTGTGTGCAGTACTCCAGTTTATTTAAAAAACATATCCTCTTTGTCTACTCACCAGTTGATGTGTTATTAGGCTGTTCGCAAGATTGAGCTATACAAGCTGAGCTGCTATGAACATGGGTGGATGTTTGTTGCTGTTACATGATGTTTTCAATTCCTTATTACATACACCCAGCAGGCAAATAGCAGGGACAAAGGGACTTCTAATCCTAGGCTTCGAGGAATCTCCACATTGATTTCCCTAGTAATTGCACCAGTCTACATTCCCAGCAGCTATGGAGAAGGGTTCCTTCCTCCCCACAGCCCTACCATCATGTCATTGGTTGATTGTTTGATAGCAGCCATTCTTTTCAGGGTAAAATGAAATCTCAAGTGTTGTTTTCATCTGCATCTCTCAAATGACCAGTTAGGTTGAATATTTTTTTATCTATGTCTTTGCTTTTATTTCATCGAAAACAATACCTACTCATTTCAGGAACACATTTTTGAATTTGGTTTTAAATGGGGGAAACTGATCTTTTAAGGTTATTTATATATTCTAGATAGTAATCTTTTGTTTGAAAACAACCAGTAATTTTTTTTTTCTGTAGTGTTAGGTTTTCTTTTCACTTTGTGGTGGTTTCTCTTGTGCAGAAGCTATTCATTCATCCATTTATTCATTCATTTTTTAGGCAGGGTGTTGCTTTGTAGTTCAGGCTGGCTCTGAGCTCACTATGTAGCCAAGGCTAGCCTTGAACTCAGAGCAATTCTCCTGCCTGTGCCTCCTGAGTCCTGGGATTTCAGGCATGAGCTATCATGCCCGGTATTGTGATATATGGTACTGGGGATTTAACTTGGGACTTTGCATTTGCCAGGCAGATACCAGAACCACTGAGTTAAATCCCCATCCCATAGAAGCTTTTTAATAAGATGATATCCAAGTTGTTGATTCTTTGTGCTAGTTCTGTGCTGCTGAATTTTTGTTCATAAAGTCTTTCCCTATGACAGTGTCTCCAAGAGTTCTATCTAACCTATCTTCCAGGATGTTTAGTGTTTCTATGTTAATGTTTAGGTCTTTAATCTACTTCAATTTTAGTTTAGTCCATGGTGAAAGATGTAGGTCTAATTTTAATCTTCATCACATTGTCACCCAGTTTTTCCAGCACAAATTATTAAAGAGGTTGTCATTCCTCCATTGAAAGTGGCTCCTTTGTCAAAAATGAGGTGGCTTAATGTATCTGGAGTTGTTTCTGCAACTTCTAGTCCATTCCATTGTTCTTTGGGTTTGTTTCTTTGCCAATAGCATGATGTTTTTTATCACAGTGTCCTTATAGTATAGTTTTAAGTTGGGAATCATGATAGCTCTTGCCATGTCTTTGTTTCCCAGAATTGCTCTTGCTATTCTAGGTCTCTTATGGCTCCAGGTGAAATTTTGGATGATTTGCTGTACTTCTGTGAAATGTACTGTTGGATTTTCAACTTGGTTGCTTAAATCTATATAGTAGTTTTGGAAGAATGGCCATTTTACTGTAGAAGAGAAAGTAGAGTTAGAAAATATTTGTTAAACATTTTGTACCTTCTGTTTATATCCTATCTTAGAGGGTTCCTGTGCTTGTTGAATATGTTGTCACTTATGCTTGTTTCATTTCTGTACATCTGAATGACTCTTACAGACCATTAGCAGTTTGTAAAATAAGGTGAAATGCTCTCATAACAGTTTTAAAACCTTTTATTATACTTTTAGAAACTAATAGCTACAATTCTAACACACGATTTTATTTGTTCAGCTGTTAACCCATAATATTTTCCAAATAAAAATAAATAATTAAGTGCCCCTACAAGTTTTATATTTGTATTGGAAACAGTACAGAGTTTCCTTACTTAAAAAATCCTTTTTCTTTTTTTCTTTTTGAGAGTTTGTACTAAATTTCCTTTGTACTTAAACTTCCTCATCCTGCAAATATCAAGAGCTGGCCCTTAGTATATAACAGAATCATGATTGTTTGCCTTAAATGTTAATGTAAATAAGATAAATAAATATATTGTGTCTTGGCATTTTCACTGAGTCACAGAAACTATAGATAAGTAAAGAAGATAACCATGCTAAAATACAAATGAATTTCTGTCTATCCATCAAGAATTATAAAATTAAATGATATAAATTGTGGGACATAATTAGAAGAGTATGGTATAGATACTTGGAAAAACAAAACATAGACAAAGCATAAAAGATCATAATCTTGAAACTTGGAAGGGGTAGGGGGAAAGAGAGTGAAAGAAATGACAACAAATGCCCGCTGTGAGCTGTGGAAAGAATAAAAGCAACTGAAACCCCCATCCTGCTTGGAAAAAAGGGCAAGTGCAGCACTTTGCTAAAGCATTCTTTACTGGGAAGGGAACTAATAATAGGACCATTTTGAGTTTTATTAAGACATGAGAAATGCTTGATCAAGAGTAATCTTTTTATCTCTCTCTATGTTATTTCCATCAGGGTTTCTGGATAAAACACAAGATATACAGAGGCCACCAAAAATATATACAGGTCAGGTATTTTCCATACAAATAAATATCTAGAAGCTAATGGCCAACACTTTGAGCATCTCTTATAATTGTAGAGACCAAAGGTAACTTGTGTTAATCTCATGATGCCTCAATAAATTTAGTATTAAAATGCTTAGTGTTTTTCTTTCACTAGTGTGTTTTGGCAATCTATACATAGAGGTATCTATAGAGAGACAGACAGATAGATAGATCGAGTGTTACAAGAGAAGACTTGCATTGAAATATTTTTGTTTCTATTTTAAATTTAACATAATACTCTATACTTTATTTGCTAAATATGGAGCCCTAGAGATAGTACATCTCTGAAAACATGTCAGGACTTTGCATATGGAAATTATGAACATTGCTGTGATATGATAGAAACAAGACCAAGCACAAAAAAGATGTTTTCAATATGTGCTTGCTATACAATACAGTATTCATACATTATCAATTAAATCTGAAAGAGGGAAAAGTCTGAGAACTTTATCATGGTTATCATATGGAAGAAAAAAATCAGTAACAAAAGATTCTGTATTACTGATTGAACTTGTATAACATGTAGTATCTTTTACTGATTTTCTTCTAGTGATTGAAAACATTAATCTGTATTATAGGTCAATTCCTTTGATTCTATTTCATTCCAAAATCTAAAATCTCTGAACATTTCACTCATGTCATAATTTTGGGCAACATACTCTAGAGATTGAAAAACCAATTGTATATTCTGAATTGCATCAACCTGTGGACAAGACATTTATGTTTATTCTAATAGGATATTAACAAATTACCATATTAATGAAGACATCACACTTTTTTGTTTTTTTCTGGAGCAAAGGCATTCCAATTTTAGATGGTGCTTATTTGGGCAAAACTACATTGTGCATTGTGTAGAATCTGGCAAATGCAATTATTGCCTGAGGGATGATTTGCTCAAAATGGAGTGGCAGATGGTACATCATGATGTCTTATTAAAATCTAAAATATTTTGGCATTATCTTCATCATCACCACCACCACCATTTAATAGCACCATGTGCTATTAAACTTATCTGAAATTGTCTCATGAAGATCCACTGCTTAGGATGATTTCTCGCCTGCTTGTGTGGGTCTCCCTTATCCTGCCAAGGTCATTCTTAGTGTCTCCTGTACTACTCACCCTGTTCATTCCTTTCACAAATCAAAGGTCAGTTCCGACTTTCCTCATGGTGTATTAACACTGACTAATTCTGTGTCACATTTAATTTTATTTTAAAAAAGAAAACGTGCTCAGTAGTGAGTAGCATCAAAATTAAACACCCAGAGGATGGGGTATAATTTTTTTTTTTTTTTTTGCTTTTGAGACAGGGTCTCGCTTTGTAGTTCAGGCTGGCCCTGAACTCACTATGGTGCCCAGGCAAGCCGCCGCGAACTCAGCAATCCTCCTGTCTCTGCCTCCCAAGTGCTGGGATGACAGGCGTGAGCCACCACATCCGGCACTGTGGTATGCGGTGTTGATTGTTGGTGGGCGTGTCTCCACACCCAGCATTCTATGTGGTTACCGGGGATCGAACTCAGGACCTTGCACTTGCGAGGCAGGCGCCGGAACCAGTGAGCTAACCCTCCGGCCCCAAGATGGGGTATAATTTTTAAAAAACTTCTACTCTTTTAATGCAAGGGCTTTTCTACTCTTCCATGTTCTTTTGTGTGGTGAGAGAATCTACTCACCTAGATTCATATTTATAAATTGCACAGTTGAAAAGAAAGTTACTTAATTTTCTACAATTTATTATATGCATTTCTGTAAGAAACCAGATTTAATATTTTAACAACAGAC
>PVIC010049398.1:0-13172 GCA_004025085.1 Thryonomys swinderianus | reverse complement strand
AAAAAAAAAAAAAAAAAAAAAAAAAAAAGAGAGAGAGGGCCTGTTCTCTCAGAGTCATGGTCCAGGCTGTGTGCCCAGAGCTCCGGTGGCCCTCTTTTCCCAGTCACACTCACATTCCCTTCTTCTGCTGCCCAGAGTTGGCGTGGAGGAACCCTCCGAAGAGGACCAGAACGAACACCGCTGGCAGTACTTCAGGTGACATAAGGGCATCCTCAGAAAACAATTAACTGGGCCTGGCTTTTCTCCTCTTTCTAACCCTAGATACTTCTCTTGCTGTTTGTTTCTTTCTTCCTGTGTGTACACCACAGTCCCCTTTTTAGCCAAGGGGCAAGAGTTTAAGTCAATTCTAATCCTTCATTACATGTTTCTCTGGGGTGGTTGATGTGTCAGTTTTCTTGGGATTCTGTTCCCCTTTCCCCTGTTTTTGGCAGTGTGTTGCTAAGTTTGCAAGTGTCTCTTTCAGGTACAAGTGAGCTTAGTATTAAGAGTAACTTATTTTCAAAGGTGCTAATATTTTTCCCACAAAATCTTGCTTATGACCTAGTAAATAAGGTTCATAACTCATCCAGAGAACTAGAATTTCCCATTTCAGCTATGGCTCGGGCATGACTTGTACCATCTTAATTAAATAGCAGTGCTGTTGTGGTTTTTAAAACTATGTTATTTGTGTATTTGTACTTTATCATGGTGATTCAGAAGATGTGAAGAATTTTTAAGAAAAGAATAAAGATTTCTCTGATGTGATTTGTCTTTCAATATGTGCCCAATTTCAAGTAATTATGCTGAAGGGTGATGCAGGAGCAAACTAGATAAAAAACTTGAATGTCTCTCCTTTCCTTTCAGTATCTCTACTTGGCATGCTTTCTATTTCCTTTGTACTGGTAGATAAAAAATAGCTTGAACTCTGAGTTTGACATTGTGAAAAATCTCTCTCCCTGAGGGCAGTGTGAAAGTAATGATGCCTATAGTGAGTCATGGGTTTTGGGATATCACACCCCAGATGTACACTGCGATGACACACTTGAAATTGATTTATGTATTTAAGCTCATTGGATTTGCCCTTTTTTGTACTGTTTACACACATGCGTATATACACACACACACACATATGCAGTTCACTTTTGAGACCAACTTTAGGTACCAGCTAAACTATAAGGAAACTCTTACCTTTGAAGCATTCTACCTTCAAGAAAGAAGGTCCTCCAGGCAAGTGTAAGTTATTACACTTAGGACATGGGACTTGAGAGAAGATCAGAATACCAGATCAGGTGGTCATCTGGTATTCAAGGTTTTACATGAAGGTATTTGTCTGATTTTTCATATTATTCAAAGTCTTAGCTATTCAGATTTTAAACATTAAAAATGGCTGGGGGTGTAGCTCAGTGGTAAAGAGTGTGTTCAGCATGAATGAGGTCCTGCCTTCAACCTGCAGCACTACCTCCCTCCAAAAATTATTGATTAAAGTAGAATACTTTCAAAAGACTTGAGATTTCTTGGCATTTTATCTGTTAATCAGAATGAATTATTAGAGGGAAAACTATCAGTTTTGGTATTTGTTCATTCTAGAAGGAACACATCAGTTTGATCACTTTATTTTTTCATTTGTAGGATTTCCACATTTGTCTCATGCTTAATGAAAATACAAATAACTCAGTTCATTCCAGAAGAAAAGACTGTTATATAACCTCCAATGAATTCAGCCAAGGTGTATCAAGAGAACGCTAAAATATGTTATATATGTTTATTTTAAAATTATGACATATTAAAGCAGAGCACAAAGTTACAAATATATACAGTGTCCTGGATCAAAAAGCATTGTAGCAGATCAGGAGAGAAATATAAATTGTGGATAATTGCCTAAAACCAGGAATTTCAGAAAGTTACATGACCATTTCTTCTGAGGCTTTAAATTTGCAATTAAAATTGTATATCTGATCTTTCTTGTTGCCTAGCACCTCACCATACACCCTAGATGATTGCTTTAGTTCCTGTTCTCAGAGTGCTTTGGTTCTGGGCTCTGTCCCAAGGGCGGGGCCTTTAGTAGGAGCCCCAGAATCCTATGTCATCCTTGGGATTGGTCCAAGGGCCTTCAAGCCTGCCAGTAAAGTAATTATTAAATCACCCAAAAGTAAACAGTCTTGAATGAGGAAAGAAATTGCAAAAGAACATGATTTGTATCTCATGGTCCCTGATTTGTTTTCTTTGGGGCATTTAAAAAGCAGTAGCAAGCTGTGAAGCAGGTTTGTCTGTCTTTTCTTGGAATATTCCTGTTAAGCACTTTATATTAGTCACGAGGACCCCCAAAAGATCCAAAGGAGTCTTCCCACATTTCTGTGTGTGGCAGGGCCCAGAAGGTCCTTTGTAGCTCTGTGCTGTCAGGAGTTTGGGTTGAATCTCAGATAGGTGACTGTTAGCAAGTGGCTACTATGATAATTGGAATTTTTACAGCAAAATGATGGTAAAAGCAAGAAAATGGGAAGTTGGAGAAGACCGTCCTTAGCACCATAGGTTTCCAGAGCATGTGCATAATCAGATCTGAAAATGACTGCAATGGTTGGAATTTGCTTAACCATGTGTGAATTAAATAGCATTTTTCTCCTTGTCCTTCACTTTCAGAAGAAAGAATCTCCATAAACATTCTAGAGTTTATTGATCTGGAAAAGAAAACCACATAATTACTAGAACCTATATTCACTTAATACTTATACTTACCTATAGCAAGTTATGTTCATGAATCTTTACAATTTGTGGTGGAGATTTAGAACGAATCATTCATGATATCCATGAATCATCAATACTGTAGATTAGAGAGATAAGTAGACAGTCATGTTCTTGAAACATTTTTACCAATGATGTAATTAAGTATCCTTTGTAAATTGTGAAAATTGTTAAATATGCAAAGAAGGAGTAAGAAGGGAACAGTGATACACAGGTACTAACCTGGGTTCATCAGTTGTTAATATTTTTTCAGTTGAGGGATGATTTTTGCCTTATCTCTTCCTCACTCTCAACTGTTTCAAAATACTTTCATATTGTAGATTTCCCACCCATAAATATTATGGCATGTATCTTCCAGGAATCTAGTCTCCTACATGATCATACACTTGAGAGAAGTAACCTGACTGTACACACACACGAATGTCTAGGGTCCAATCAAAATCAATTTTGATTGTCATATCTGTTTAGTGTCATTTAATCCAGAACAGCTGCCCCCCCCCTTTTGGGTCACTTATGGCATTTTTAAAGTATTTAGGATATTTAGTCACAGTTGAATTTTTCTGATGTTTTCATCATGGCTAAAGGTGGATAATCGTTTCTGTGGAAGTGGCGTCACATATTTCTTATTGCCTCCTGAAATGAGACATGTTGTTAGATTGCCCCTTTATCAATGATGTCATATTTGAACACTTAGTTAAGGTTCTACAGTCAAGGTACTATTTTCTTTTTATAATTAAAAGGTACCCTGTAAAGTGATCTTTTAACATTACTCAATGACCAAATTCTCAGCAGCCTTTTACCTAGTGGTAAATTCAGTGAAGATCGTTGTCTGACATGGTGATTACCCTGGTGGCAGAAAATAGCAGTTTTCTGATTGTCTTATTACTTTAACTTTTATAAGATGATCTCTCCAAACAAGAACAGAGAGGATTTTAAAATGTGTTTTGTATACTGATGAAGTAAGGAATCTCTCCATTGACTAACCAATTCAAGCAAAGTTTTAATTTAGTATGTATGAGATTAAGAGTTGCATCTCTGTCAGATCCCAGGAGGAATTTGGGTGTCACTGAGAAAGCAGAGAGCAGACAGTTGTTGCTTTCTTAGTAGGGAAAGAGGTGATAGTAGAGACATGACTAGAATTAGTACTTTCTGAAAACTGCCTATTTAGTTCCAGAATTGCTTGCCATATGTGTCTATTTAAATTTCACTTCATTAAAACTAAAATTTAAAATGAAGCTCCTGTAGTATGGCTGTATTAGCTGCATTGCAAGTGCTCAATGGCTACACAGGTTTAGTAGTTGCTGGAGAGGACAGTGTAGTTGTAGAATCCTACTTTTGTTGCCAGAAGATCTACAGATCTAGAACTACTCTCAGTTTTTTTTTTTTCCCAGAACAAAATGACAAACCTCATAGGTTTAGGATAATTTCATGATTTTGCCGAGTTTTTGCAGTGTTTTGGGCCTTGTTTAGAATGCTAGCTTAGCCAAGATGAATAGATGAGTTCCACCAATATCTTCAGGACTTGAGTGAAAATGATCCAAGTCTCATCTTTATAAGCAGTTCTTGTTAAACAGAATTTATTTTAATTTTTATTAATCATGCTTTCTTTTCCTAATAGATATTAAAAGAATAGAGAAGGCCAATTTGATTAGAGGTAAAGTGCAGTACTATTTGACTTTATTTTCTTCATTATAGTACAAAGCATACTGAAGACTTTTCCCTGGCCATAGGCCTCCTATTTCATCTGTGCTGATAAGGCCTATTTGTTTTATCTGTAATGACATTGAAGCTGTGTACAATAGTTATAAATATTTTAAAATTCACAGTACTGAGTGGAGAGATTATTAGTGACAGGTCTGAAGTGTCATATTTTTGGCCATCCTGCCCATTATGTCCTACCCAGCTGCAGCCTCTCTGTGGTTAGGCTAAGAGACTCTGTCCCTCTGAGTCTGCAGCTGGGAGCTCATCTTAAGTCAATTAGTCTGACATGAAGTGGCTTTGTACAGCTGTATAAGCCACCAAGTGAAGCCTCATGTTGGATTCTTAGCTGTTGACCTTACACATTCAGATACAACCACCAGATAGATAGATGAATTTTTCTGTGGAGTGTATGTTAGGAGACCCCGAAAATGGGTAGGGATCAACAGCTATGAACAAAACGCAACCCTCTGATAATCTCTTTCTTTTCTTACTTACTTTGCATGTACTGGGGCTCTGGCCTGACTTTTTTTCCTTTACTCAACACCATTGAATGTACAGAGATTTTTTTAAAAATTCAAAATAGGAAATGTCAGTCTCCTAAGAATACATTTAACACATTCACAAGATTCCAAATTAAAAACTTACATTTTTCATGCTGTAGGTTTTCAAACTTTCTTGGACAACACAGAAAACAGTGTTTCAAATTTTGTATTTAACAAGAAGATGAACTCTCAGCTTGGCACAAAAATGAATTTAAAAAACAAAACCAACATTAAACTGCTGCAGTGACTTCCTATCCCATGGATCACTCCCAGCTATGTCCGTACCCACATGGGAATCTCTGCAGCCAGTGCCTCTCCTCTTAATAAAAAATTAAAATCTAGACACACATCATTACATGAGAACTACACAACACACGTGTAGAAAGCATCTAACTTGCTGACTACTGAAAGGAGGGGGCTGAGTAGGTGAGCTGAAGGCACAGGGACGTTCAGAGTCTACTTCCTGTGCTGTATTCAGATCTGAGGGCCAAAAGAGTCCCCATGGAACCAGTAATGCCGAGACGTACCTCTGTCACTCAAGTGAAGGGTTATACCAATGCGTATAAAGAGCTTATAACATATAACTTATAAAGTTAAATGAAAAAATAAAATACAAAAGTGTACACACTACATGATCTTAGCTATATTAAACCAACCAAGCAAAATAGGTCCTGTAAAACACCAACATGGGCAACCTGTGGTTCTTGATCGGATGATTTTCATGTCAAAGATCTCTGTGAGATTTGTTGCTTAAACAACCCTAGATAACGGCTAGTGGCCAAGACAGGTATCCAGCCCTCAGCAATCACTGCCTGGAAGTAGCCTCCTATGGGTATAAAGTCCATCTAATTCAATCCAAAGGTCCCATCCAACTCCAGGCCCCTGGGGAGAAAATCTGGTGCTAAGGTCTCTGAAGGCTTTAACCAAATGCCTGGCACAGTAGTCTCTGTAAACTCACCCTGTAGTTTTTAAACTTGCCTTCAGCATAATATGAGGCATTCCATTTTCTGCCCCATCTCACAGGGGCATGCATCTTGAGTGAATAAGACAGGCTAGAGGTGGCATTTAGAGATTGAGCACTTTTGTGCTGTCTCCTGCCCACCCCCATTCCCATGTAGTTTCTTTTCTTACGAAAAATACTGGATATCACAGGTAGGAAGAGGAGGAAGTGGAGAAAAGAGCAAACATCTGAGGTTCTGTGCCTTCATCATCTACTCATTGGGACCAGTGCCTGATGTAGCAGAGATGCCCCTGGAAAGCCAACTGCTCAACTCTCTTCAAGTACAGATCCCACCAAATCTGCTGAAAGTCAGGTTCTTGGATTGCCTTTTAGAACTTCATTCATTCTTTTTTTTTCCTTTATTGAGTTTATTGCTACATTTTAGATATACCTCATGATCCCATTCAACATTGAGAATTTGTATCTATACATAATGTATTTTGATTCTCATTTTTTCCCACTCCCCTGCCCTCCCTACAATCTCACACCCTTTATATATATAAGCTTTGTTTCCATTTTGTTTTTTGTTTTTTATCATTGGATTTTGTTGGGAACAGTCCTGTTGTACAACTGGGACTGGGACTGGGCCGAGCTTTCCCACCTGCAGATGGACTTAGGGACTTGACTATTCTTCACCTCCAGTAGCAATAGGGACTCAGGGGTCCCATGTGCTGTGATGCTCCAGAGAAGAACTACACCAGAATCTTCATTAGAGTAGCATGGATCCGGCCTAAGCTTAGCTTCTTCTCTCAGTCTCATTTCTGTCTATTCATTAATTTGCTTTGCACTGTTGAACTCACAGGAAGCTAGAACTTAAACTGCAGAAGTTCTAGTAACTTCCCTTTCCCCTATTCCCTACAGATTTTTTTTTTTTTTGCCCTTCTGTACTTTCCCCTACCTCCCCTTTCCCTTTTCCCTTTGAACATTTTCTTTCTATTTCACAATACCTGTTACACATTCTGGACCTCATTTGACCTCATTCATTCTTTATGCATAATGCTTGACCCAGGGCAAGTGAAGGGAGATAGAGGATTTTTCCTAGTGTCTTTGTTTTCTCCCACCATTGCTCCATGTTATTGACATCGTCCATGTCACAGTTTTGTACCTCAGAATTAACAAAGTCCCAGGATAGGAAATTAACAGATACATAGCACAGCAGTTCATATGTGACCAACACAGCAGCCTCATTGCTTTTCTGGAATTCATTGTAAGTTGATTTTGTCACTTTGTCTTTTCTTTCCATCTTCAGTTGTTGCTCTCAAATGTGTGAATTTTCAGGTCATCTTTGATGTGGGAAGGTGTGAGGATATCAGAATTAAAGAAAGTCAGGACTTCAGTTAATGATACTGTCAAAGAAAACATTACTCTCCCACTTACTAGAAGGGCAAGGATCATTTCAGGATCATTAGTGCTGGTGATGGGCTTTTGCAGTGCAAGAAAAAGATTAGGTTCGATAGGTGGAAAGTTACAAAGAGGGAACATAAGGGTGAGGAAGATTTTGCCTAACCTAGCCTACAAAGATTCTTGCTGGAAGGTAGGTTAGGGTAATCAGACATCACCTGGGAACCATGGGGGCTAATGTCTTTCATCAGGTACTGAGGGGAGGTTATATAAGGGTGAGGTTCTCACTAAACTGATTCAGCAGAATTCTCTGCTAAAACTAAGTAGTATAGAGTAAGACTCAGAAACCCAAAAGTCAGGGCCTAGTTGGGAAGAGGATTCAGAGGAGCCTGGATCTGGTTGGGACAAAGACAGACTGCCATTATGCATATGGAGGTCATCAGGGTAATTGTACTGACCTCTGCTGTTTTATTTGTGTGCATGTAAAAAAGTAAGATTGAGGATGGAGAGAGAAGTAGATCGGTCATAAGAAACTGCAGTAAAATTTTAATGGTAGGATCTTGTGGTGATGGGCAAACAAGTGTTTGATATAAAGTCCTTCAATACTTTCCTTTATAGTTGAAGAATTTCATAACAATATTAGGAACATCAGAGCAGGTTGGGGTGGCTGTGTTTTGATGAGGAGGCCTGCCTGGCTCAGGAAAGCTACGCAGTTGGCAGGATGTACTATGTTTGGCAACTGGGCCATTTCTAGAGGTCTTGCTTAGGTCATAAACACCCAAGATTTAATTGTCCTTGTTTTCTGGGATCTGGTATAGTATGTGACCTGACTTGTGCATGTCAGCATTTCTCTCTGTAGCTAACCACTCCTTCTGCTTTGGGAAGATGGTGGCAGACTTCAGCCAGCATGACTACCATGGGCCAAACTAATATTTGCTCTTCTTTTCCTTGTCTTCCCCCCTGGCGACTTTTAGAGTTGGTGTTGACCCAGATCAAGACCCACCACCTAACAACGACAGCTTTCAAGTCTTACAAGGGGTAAGTCACAAGACATGTTTCTTCCCAGGGAAGATAGGATGAAATTAGTTCACATTTAGTGTGTATTTGCATTAACGCCAGGTACTTTATCTTGACTCCTTGGTTGTCTTGATAATACCCTTGGGGGATGAGCACAGATTATCTCCATTTTATAGATTAGACTTGAAGGGTGAGCGTTTAGTGAGTCATTAAGGTCAGAGAATTAGAAAATTCTGCTGTTCCTCATTGCTCCTACCTCTGCTTTCAGGAACCCATAGAAGGAAATAAGTGAAATGTCTTGGTTTCAAGCCACAGAACTTATTGTGCATCTCATAAGATCTAGACACTGGAAATACTGGCTTGAATTAGACTGCTGTCACTATTCCACGGGAAACACTTTAGAAACAGCAGGTTTCAAGTGCTAAGGGTTCTGGCATTTAGTCCTCTTGGTGACACCTAAAATAGTCCCCATCCTCAAGTGCGATGAACCAACATGAACAGGCTTGTCAAGCAGCCCAGTGTGCCCGTTGTCTCCTGGAGGATACTTTAAAGGCCAAAAGCACTGCACATTTAGCACTAAGAAGACTGGTAGCAACTCCCTCTACCCTCCTGACAGCACCCCATTTGCTAGCCTGGAGATGTGTCACAGCTTCTCTAACCTCCTCCTTCCAAACCTCATACAGTCAGGAACAGTGACTCTCAGAATCAGTTCTGCCAACCTTCTGAAAGCTGTCAAGATTGGGGTGAGGGTGGGAAAAACAGGTGAACTTCAAGCCTGGTTCCCCAGGACACCTCTCAGAAATGCTCTTGTGTGGAAGGGTCTTGTTTCTCCAGTGTATCTTCCTAGCCTGACCTCTTTTCGGTGAGCCTCTCCAGGCAAGGATGGGAGTGCTCAGTGATCAAGAGATACAGGAAAACAGAGATAAATAGGCGGCTCAATTCTTAATTTTGGGCAAAATCCTGGGTGCTTGCAGTTTCCCCTGAAATAGATTCAGGCCACGTGCTCAGTGTTGTCATAAAACCGAAAAAAGAAGTAGGGAAATTCCAGATGTTTGTCCTCAGTAGAAAAGGCAATTCCCCTGACTTCATTTTCTAAATGATCTTCCTAAAAACAACAAACAGACAAAGATAGTGGTATTTGACAGGGGAGCATTTCTTAGTTTAAGGGCAGTTTCTTCTTACTAATTCTAGAAGCTCAAGGTTGTAAACAGTGTCACTGCTACAGAGCTACAGCCTTAGCTCTTATGGGAGAAAGAAAGGAACAGTTGGCTGGAACTTTTGACTCTGTGTAAGGGAAGCACATGAATATTGTGGGCAGACTTCAGCTTTGTGTTCCTGGCAAGTTTGACTCATTAGAACAAAACAAGACTGAAAACGTAGTTGCTTTGTTTCTCTGGAGGTTTTAGTGACTTTTCAACCAAAACAAAAACAAGCCCAGCTGGAAACAAGCTGCCCAGCCTGGGGTGTTGGCCTCTGCCCCCATTCAAGAGGAAACTTCTCGTGCCAGACCAGACACAGCTGAGACTTCTGTTGGCCGGACATGCAGACACATCATTCATTTCCTTCCTCAAGTTTCCAGAAGAGCATTCATTGATGAGGTCCCTTTAGAGCGGCTAAAGGCATGACTCTGAAGTGATCCTGGCTTTATTGTATCAGGAGAAGTACATGATGGATATTATGGAATATGGAGAGCAGGAAACCATAGCTTGTGTGTGTGTGCACATGTGTGTGTGCATATGCATGTATGTATCATAAATATATGCATGTGTGTTGAGAGAGCTGTAGAAAATCAGCTGCTTATAGTTGCACTGACATAGGATTTGGTAAGCAAGTTGAATTCACTTGTTTCTGGCTTGTATGACTGAAATCATACCTGGTCACCTAAATCTTTTTTTTTTTTTGAGACAGGGTCTCGCTTTGTAGTTCAGGTTGGCCCTGAGCTCACTATGGAGCCCAGGCAAGCCTGGAACTCAGCAATCCTCCTGTCTCTGCCTCCCGAGTGCTGGGATTACAGGCATGAGCCACCACGCCTGGCCTGGTCACCTAAATCTTTTAACTTCAGTTAGCTAAGTGACTTTCCTCAGATTACTTCCCTCTGAGGCGCCCTCCCTAAGCATTTGCTTTTTGTCATACAGTTGCATCCTTTGGCACGTTCATTTCCCTTTCTACTATTGTTTGTTTTCTGGAATCCCTGAATGAACATTAATTTACTTATCCATTTGACTGATGCTTATTGAGCACTTGTTAAATCTCAGAGCTTCAGGCTGTGGGAATAGTTCTGCAACAAGACAGGTGAATGTGTCCTGAAAAGCTTGGTGACAGTGTGATGAAGGTGAGTAGACAGTGGCAGAAGTGACACGGTGGAGGGCCTGATCTGCCTTGCCCCCAGGGAGCAGACCTATCCTTGCTATTCTGAGTATTCCTGCAGCCTAGCATTTCAGGAGAGAACTTGCTGGAATTGTAGGCTCTCAGGGCTCACCCAGCCCCACTGAAATAGAATCTGCATTTTTCCAGTATCCCCAGGGTGCTTGGTACATTGTACAGTTTGAGGAGCTGTGGGCTAGGTAAGTTAAACTGGGGAAGAAAACTATCTCATTGAGCAAGGAAAGAAACTATCTGTGCAGCAGATCTATCTGTCATGAGGTTGATTTCCAGGTTTGAAATATCTTGGTCCCATTACCCATGATATGCAAAAAGTAGGATCACAAGTTCCAGGCCAGCCTAAGCAGCTTAGCAGGATCTGTCTCTAAAAAAATGTAACGAGCTGAGATACAACTCAGTGCAAAGGCCCTGGGTTCAATCACCAGTACCAGGAAAAAGCCCAAATTGAATTATGTCACGTATTAGTCTTCTGGGGACACTATAACACATTAGCCCAAAGTTTGTGGCTTAAGTTACATGGTTTTATTATCTGACAGTTGGGTAGGTCAGAAGTCTGGTGGGCTCAGCTGTTTCTCTGCTTCAAAGCCAAAATCAAAATATGAGCCTGGCTGGGTTCTGGAGGGGAAACCAGGACAGGCTCAGTCAGGTTGTTGGTAAAATTCTATTCCCTGTAGTTGTAGGACCAAAGTCTGATGTCCTCTTTATCTGTTTGAGGAGCATGGGGTGGGGGATCACATGTAGCTCCTAGAAGCCACCTGTATTCCCTGACTTGTGGCTACCACTGTCTTCAAAACCGGCAACAGTTGTGGGTTCCTTGTCACTTTCTGAGTCTCTTTCACCTCTTCTTTCATTCTATGTTGGACTCTTGCCCACTTCATTACTTTATAAGGACCTGTATGATAGTCCTGGCCTGCTGGCATAACTGAGTCAGCCCACAAAGCCCCTGTTGTGGTGTGTATTAACATACTCATAGACTATGGCAATGAGGATGTAGGGATGAATGCACGGCCATCATTCTTCCTATAACATGCTCCATTCCTGGGAAATTATAAGCTGTCCTCATTAATGGAACTTTAAAAAAATTAACATTATGAAAGAATGTAATAAAATATAACTATGACAATACCTGTATTCTTTGATTCTAGAAAAATTATTTCAAAAACAATGCTATTTGCTATTCCTTGGGAGTTTAATCACATTTCTTTTTCTTCATGAAAAAGAGTATACAGTGAAACCTTGGTTTGTGAGCATAATTCATTCCAGAAACATGTTTGTAATCCAGAGCACTTGTGTCAAAGCAAATTCCCACATAAGCAATAAGGAAAACTCAGATGATTTGTTCCACAGCCCTAAATACTCATATAAAATTATTACAGTACTGCGATATAATGCAAAATGATAAATAAAATATAAAATATTAAAAAAATAAGTTACCCTGCACTTACCTTTGAAAACCTTCATGGCTGGCATGAGGGAGAAGAGAGAGAGGAGGGTGGCTGTGCAGGACAACTCGCACTATTACTAGATGAGTCTATTACTAGTGCTACCTGTTACTGCTGTCTACTGGCTCACAGGCATCTTTTTCTTTTTGTACAACTTTAATAAGGAACTTATCTCATACCTACTTTTGAGGATTTCATGGAAATGTGACATTCATTGTCATTAAACAGATTCATCCCTTGCGCTGCTACAGCCTTATCTGGGTGGTGCTTTTCGATAAAATTTTGCATTCTCTCCCATGTGATAGATATCTCTCTAATCTCATTTGAAGTGAGTAATTTTTCCAGCCTTTTCTCCCTACTGCAGACTAGATTTCCTCCATAACCTCTTGCTGTGGGGGATTATGGGGGATTATGGCCATCCCCCATAATCCCACAGCAAGTGAGGATGGAAACCAGTGGCTCAATTGTAATCTTGTGCCATTCGGCATCGGATACTACTTGTATTGTAAGACCTCGCTCATTGATCAGGTTAAAATTTAGCAGAAATGTTTGTTTGTGTTATGGAGCACTCACAGATCAAGTTTACTCACCATCAAAGATTTCACTATACACACACTATATATATATTTATATCACACACACACAATTATTTTCAGCCTCATTCTTCAGAAAGGAGCGGTTCTGACTCTTCCTCTTTGTTTTTCCTGCACCTGGCATGTTGCCTGGCACATAGCAGGCACCTAATGCAAAAAAATACACACTTTTTGTTACATGCTCAAAATGTTAGTAAGCTGGGTTGATGATAATTATTCTGAAAGTTTCTTTATTGATAATGCCAGTACAAATATTTAGAACCCTTCATGTAAAAAGCCATACAAAATAGCTCAGTGACGGGCCGGAGGGTTAGCTCAGTGGTTCCAGCGCCTGCCTTGCAAGCGCAAGGACCTGAGTTCGATCCCCGGTAACCACATATAATGCTGGGCGTGGTGGCTCACGCCTGTAATCCCAGCACTCGGGAGGCAGGGACAG
>PVIC010049397.1:0-13165 GCA_004025085.1 Thryonomys swinderianus | reverse complement strand
GGGAGAGGGAGAGGGAGAGAATCCTCCAATCACTTCTGGACTCATTTGTAATGCTAACATCAAAACACCACTTCAGATCATACCACAAGATTTACTTGAAAAGGTATATTGGATAGGGCCAGAGATTTAGCTCAGTGGTTCTGGTGCCTGCCTAGCAAGCACAGGGTCCCTGGTTGATCCCTGGTAACCACATACAACAATACTGGGCATGGTGGCTCACGCCTACCAGCAATCAGTGCCACATACTGCAATGCCGGGTTTGGGGGCACACACCTGTAATCCCAGCACTCAGAAGACAGAAGCAGGAGGAATCCTGAGTCTGAGGATTGCCTGGACTACATAGTGAGCTCAGGTCCAGCTTGAACTACAAAGCGAGACCCTGTCTCAAAAAAAAAAAAATGATATTGGATAATACTGTAGTGTACGCCCTTTTTAAAAAAAGTAGCACTTATCAAGCTTGGCTTACATCCTTCTAGGGCTTCTGTAGTCAACTTGAAAACTTTTGCAACCCAGTTCCAAAGGTTTCTACACTCCTGGGTCAGAGAAATGACCCCAACCACAGAGATGACCTCACTCCTGGTACCAACATCCGACTGTTTTCTTTTCACTGGGACAAAACACTCGGTACCTACAATTTAAAGGACAAAGGGTGCATTTTGGCTCAATTTTCAGTATATAGTCAGACAGTTACTCTGCAGACTCCATGTTCAAAGGGCCTGGGGGTGCAAACTTGCTTACCTAATAGCAGCCAGAAAATACAGAGAAGAGAGGACTCAGAGACAGAGCTGTGATCTTCTCGGCCACATGCCCAGAGACCCACTACCTAACCCCACTCCTAACTTCACGCCTGCCGTGGCACCTCCACAGTCCAATCGCCTTCCCAAAGCCCCGCTTGGGAACACATGCAGCTCTGGGGGAGCCTCTGGACCTGATCCGTAGCAGAGGCTGTGCCAACCGCCTGTTAGCTTGGTCTAAGTCAGTGAACGAGCAGGCAGAAATAACAAGTCCCAGCACAGGAGCAAGTTTTTAAAGCCCTGTTTACAACAGTAAACTCAATTTACAACACAACGGCAGGGTGCAGGGTGCCTGCAGCCTAAGGATTTCACTGAGACTGGCTTTCTAGTTCCTATCCAGAGATGACTGTTATTAGGCAAAACGAATTCCAGTTCCAACAAAATTGAAGAAATTTAGCAATTCCGTCCTCTCTGTGATGAGGATCCACAAGGTAAAAATAAACTTAAAGAAAGATGTCAAACATTATCTACAACGGCAGGACTGGCAATAGCAAAGAACCCAATTTTAGTTTGAGTTAGAAATTCATATTTCAGAGATCGTAGTTGGAGACTCTCTTAAGGAAGGGTCTGGACTTGGCTGAATTTGTACTTTTCACTTTTCAGGATAAAATGAAAGTACCTCCCTCTTAGAAAACAGGAAAGTCTTGCTCTATAGTATCAGAAGAGGGTGTAAGTGTGCGGTGTAAGAGGCAGCTGACCGAGGGCCCAGCGCATGTGTCTCTCCGACGCGCACAGCCTTATCCGACCTGTCCTCATGCAAGTGCTTCGACGGCCGCCCCGCTGCCCCCCTGCCCAGCCCCGTCGGCGGCCTCCGCCGCTCCCAAGGGCAGGCCTGGCCTGTGTCCATCTCTATTACGATCATTGGGGCGGGAGATGCCACAGCTCTAACTACACCAAGAGCCTAGCTCCGCCCATTCTTTCGTAGGCTGATCAAATGCTGTACCAATTAAGCTTATTAAACAATGTAAGTGAATGAAAAGGCTCCCGGAGAGGTGAGCAGGCGCCGCCCTCGCAGCAGAGGTGGGCCCATCCGGCACCGGTCCCCGGAGCCGCGGCTGCGGGCTTGGCCCTCGCTCGCGTCCTTCCTCTCGCTGCGCCGTGTCCTCCTACCCGGGTATTTCAGTCTTGGAGTGCGCGAGACACACACGGAAACGACGAGCGAAGGAAACCGATGCTGGAGAAGGACGGTGTTAGGTACCCTTCGTCCAGCGCGGGAGAGCCAGCCCACGCTCACGCCACGGCATAGGAAGTAGGTTGCAGATCGCACGGGAGTCGGCTAAGCGGGCAGGGAACACCGTGACGAGAATCCTAACAGATTCCTCTGCCCTTACCCACAAACAGACGGCTAAAAAATGGGGTTCTCTACAACTTTCTTCATCCACAGCATCAGCAACGGGCTGTATTTTTTCACAGGGCTGTAACAGTTTGGTAATGAGCCATTTCACACTAGATGTCCCTTGTCTCTGTCTCTCGTCTGCCTGTCACTCTTGGCACCTTGGCTTCACACTGCCCAGGAGGGCACTGCCAAGCAAAGGTCTGCCTCAAGCTCTGGGTTCCAGAGAACCTTGGCTAAGAGCAAATATTCTGAGCCATTCCTTTGGGAGAGGAACTCTGTGAGTTGAAAAAAAAAATGTTTCTGTACTACTTCTTTGAACTTATAAAATGAGTATTCTGGTACTTATGAATTATATTAAAATGGATGCTAGTCTCAATGTGTACTTGAGATGAAATAAAAATGTTAGTGTTGGTCTAATATTCTTTGTCCATTTATAATTCTTAGGTACACATCCTACTAAAACTTTTGCCCACTTGAAAGTCTCTTTCATCCTGCTATTTTCTTTATCCAGTATCTTTCTATAACTTTTCATTTTTATCATGTATTGTTTGAGACTGAGATATTTGCATGGTTTAGAAAACTTCTGATGGTACGCTGCTAAGATATATTTTAAGCATTTTTATCCATAAATCAAATTTTAAAGGGGATAAGCTATACTTAACATTACAGAGCACAAGTACCTGCAAAAACAGAAGGGTTAATAGTCTTCCAATTCAACTGTATCTAAGATGAACATATACAACATTCATTTTTGGAGAATAAAATACAAAAAGGGGTGTGAGTTGTTGAAATATTTTCTAGATCACTGGGTACAGGAAGGGGGCATATCTCCATCTGGAATCAAAATCAAGAAACTCAAATCAAAATCAAAAGAAGAAAATGCATGTGTTAGCAGGGATGACTAAAAGAATACCAGATTATAAATTCCTAATTTATAAGAAAAATTTAGTTTTTTCCCCATCAGTTCAGTCGAAATTTTCAGATATATTTAGCCATTAAACATAACCACAGTGCTACACTGGAAATGACTTATATTTATTAAGAGGACGTCCTTTGGATGTGGGGAAGCTAACTAGGTTCTGAAAGGGATGTCCATAGGTGTTCAGTCTCTCCTTGAGGGCCTGGTGTCCAAGCACCAGTAGCCTGCCATAGGTCACTACAGCTCAGTGGAGTAAATGGATAATTCGGAACTGTGTGGCCTCTTAAGAGAAAGATAATATTGTATTCCTCTGTTTTTTAATAAATCTCAGTTGGGATTTCAGAAATTGTTTTCTCTAAGAGATATGAGATAATCAAAGGATGTTTCTTCACTAAGCAAGTTCCAACAGAAGGAAAGAAAACATACAATTCTGAGAAAATTAGTTGAAATCTCCTCATAGAAGTGGTGATGTCTTGGCAATTGCACATTGTGTATCTAAGTCTGAGTGAACAGCTGGTTCTTGCTTCAGGGAAGTAGCTACACATCCAACTTGTTTTCCTCTGGGGAAAGATGGGTGGGTTATGGAATGCACTCCCCTTTTCAGTTTTGACAAAGTGGCCTTTGAGAATATCACCAAGTCCCCAAGAACATGAGTTTCCTTTTTGTCAATTCAGCCTTTTCTTTACAGAAAGGTGCTGTAACGAAAGTTTCAAAAGTGTTCTAAGTGTGATCAGTTTCAGGGCATAGGACTCCTTTGCTTTCATCAAATAAAGAACACCAACCATACATCTATTGACCGGGAAGACCCGATACCTAGATGTACACATTTAGTAAATAAAGTATTCACAAAAACTTGATTTAGAAAAATGTTTCTTATGTTAAAATGCATTTGAAGGGTAAGAAGAAAAAAAGTAACTCTGAAATCAGTGGTTTATTTAGATGAATCAAGAAAACAGTTTTATTTCTAGGAGCTAATAATTGGGAGATAAAGGAAAGTAAAAGAGAGAAATTGAGTAAAGGGGTTGCCTTGGCCAGAATAAAAATAGATATAGTCTGTGACAGAAGCTTGGAAACATGTAACTATGGCTGATTGGAAGTCTGGCATCATAGGGAGACAGGAGAGAGAAGAGAGAGAGAAGAAATAGCATGTTTCCTATTTTTAACTGAAAGAGGCAGCATCAAGCAGTAGCCTTTCTAAAGACTACTATGAACCGGCTTCCTACACCAGGCACTCCCGGAGAACAGGGCCTGTGTCTTCGTTACCTCTCTACCTCCGACTTCGTGCACAGCAGGCGGCCTATAGACAGTGAGCAAGTAATTGGTGTTTACTGAATGAATAAATGACCATGAAGCCATTTAGTAAGAAGGGAGCAAGAGTCAACCCAGTACAGACATGCAAGGAAGATGTGCAGCCCGTGGTGGGCATTATTCTGTCAGTCATCACTGCGCACGGCGACAGAGGAACACTGCACCCCGAGAGCCTGCTGCTTCTCTTGTCTCTGTGATTCCAGTGTTACGAGATGTCTAACAAGCCTTTTGAGAAAAAAAGGAGAGAGCTGCTTTTTATATTTTAATCACCATTCAAACTTTTTTTCTCGAACTATTACATGATCCTGGGATATGGCAGGACGGGGTATTCTTTACCTGCACAGCTCTAACCACTCCGTGCCCACCGCCACGCCCACACCCCACACCCCCAGCCTCTCCCTGTCTGCCCCCTGCGCAGCTCAGCCGGACCCATACACTGGGGACGTGTGTGTGCAGAATCACACTTATGTTATTTACTCTTCCAGCTCGCAAATTAATTGCACACATTTGATTGTTGAATAGCTTCAGAATATATCCTGGACACGTTTTATGTTTATAATTAAGGAAAATACTGGCTTGAATCCCAACTTGTAGAGATACATCTTCCTCATTTGCCACAAAATATTTCAGTGGCTATTTGAGGAATTTTTATGTCCCTAAATACCAATACAGAACAGAACACAGGGTAAGTCATTACTTAAAGCACAGCCAATTTAAGGGAATGTCAAAAATGACTTTGTAGACTCCTTTCCTGTAGATGACATTCTTGTTCAGTTTACTGTTTAACACATTAGCATTGGGCCTGCTTGGATACCACTATTAAAAAAAAAAGTTGCCCACACCCCTGGACACTCCCCACCATAATCCTGACCCAACGTGACATTCTAGTCCTCACGCACAGAATCACTAAGTTCCAAGGCCTCTTTTGCAGGTGGCTTGAGAAGTGATTGACACTTGGCTTTACACATATTTCTGTCACTCTTAGATCTGAATTATTCTTTTGGTTATGGCTCCATCTCTCCATTTAGGAAAAACACTCTCATAATCTGAGTCCTCTTTTTCCTGATCACCACCAGAACCCTGAGATCCATATGCCACCAAGGGAGCAGATTCACTTACTCTGGAGAAAGAATTCACTTGACCTAAAAGTGAATGCTCCGTGCAAACCATGCATTATCGTATATATTAATAGATCATGTTTTACTGCAGATATTCTTGGTATGACGAATTTTCAAGAGAAGTTAAGTAAGACTCATCCTTTCAACTATAAATTTCACCCAACGTCATTAACAAAATATCATACATATACTACATGTGTGTGTGTTTATATGCATGTGTATATTTAAACACAACCTACCTGGCCCATCCTTATCTGGAGAGACTGGCAGACCTCATGTGCACCCTAACTTCTGAGCATTCTGGAGCACTTCATGCCAGGCTTGGCAGCCTTGGAGCATAACTCCTCTTGGCAGATTTCCACTCTTGAGTCTCACCTACCTTGTGAATTCTTTCTGCTTCATTTTAAGTAGCTCAATCTCATTGCTCCACTGACTCCTGCTTAACCTATTTATCCTCTCACAGATGGATTATTCCACTAATTGTTAATGTTTATGAAACTTACTAAATCAGGCCTAAAATCTCCCCTGTAGTAATGGATAATTGTTAATCTTGAATTTTTGATGGTTAGCAATAAAGTTATGGGGACATATTTCAGCAAATGTATTCTCTTGGAATCTAGAATCCACCTTTCTTCTCTATATAAGATTAATTCCCACACTCAGACCTCCCACTGAATAAAATCAAGCTTTTAATTCAACCTTCAAATTAAAGTATATCACCAATTCTAAATCTGTTAAAAAGACAAAAATCTCTAGTTTTCTCACCAGCCCTAGAGCAGGTGTCCTATGCTTCTCTGCCCGTACCCCCTGCGCTGGAATGCAGACCCCTCCTGACTCCTTGGCGAGGAGCTCTCTACGCCTTATTCCAGTGTTGCCTCTTCAGGGAGGTTTTCCTGTGCTGTGGTAAGGCAGACAGTAAGGATGGAATGATGGAATCTTGTGTACATTGTGATGTGAATGCGACTCTGTAGGAAAAACCTACCTGTACCTATCAATTGGGGAAAGGGCAAACTAGAACCCCCATTTAATTGAACTCCTCAATCTAACAGAAATTTCACAGGAAACATGCAGGATGGAAAAGTCAGTAAAGCAACAAACCAAAAAAAGTGTACTCTATAAATCAAGAATATGGGAATTTCTTAGGGACACATTATCAGAATTAAAAGAAAAGGCTAGGAAAATAATAATAGGATAAAAATTACCGAAGAGACATAACAACCTAATGTGATGCTTAGTACTTGTTCTATTCCCAATTCTAACAAAACAACTCTAAAAATATATTTTTGAGACAATTAGGGAAATTTGAATGTCATCTGGATAATAAATGATATTATGGAATGGTAGTTAATTAGGTGCTATGTAAAAATATTCTTTTCAGTTAGAAATTATATCAAGTGAAGTAATATGAGATTGTACTTAAAATTCAAGAAAAGGAACAGATGATAGTTGAAATAAAAAGAAGAAAATAATAGTAACTAATGAGGCTGTTGTTGAGTGCATGGTATATACAGTAGTTGTTCATCAAACAGCATGTTCCATTTTTCTGTGTTTGACATTTTACATAATAAAACACTTTAAAACTACATAAGTCTATAATGGGGAAAAAGTTGAAGAAATCTTGGACTATAATGACCAGAATGAGTCTCATGAGAATAAGCCCCATAACAATCAGTACAATCACAACTTCTGAGTGCTACTGAAGCAAAGTACAGGGTTTCATGAGCACGTGCAGTCTGGCCTGCACCTGGCTGCCTGCTGGTCTCTCAGCGTTCATCCAGAGTATCACGCAAACTCAGCGAGTTGCCCACCCTCTTCAGGACAGTCGCCCTCCTCTGTGCCCCTTCACTCTCACATCACAAGCAATGCATGTAACACCGGTTACAGTTCACTAAACGCATCTGATACACGTTGAAGCTCTCCTGGCAGCTCCCCACACACGGAAGTGCATGCAGCGCTTACGGCATGGACACAGCTTGACCCCGCTGGGTGCTCCCAGTGATCAGTTACTGTGCAGCTGTGGAGACACTTCCTGATGCCACCATAGGAAAGTTTGTTTACTCACGTTCCCTTAACGATTCTGGTGTTCACCAATAATCATTGTCCAGGCACATAATCAGAACAACAGCTTTTAAGCATGCAAAATATTTTTTTTGTTTAAAAAAAGGAAATAATTTCATATAAAAGAACATATGTTCTAAAGCCCTGTTTGGCGATACATTTGGATCAAATAGTTTTTGTTATTATTTTAATTGTAAAAGTTTGTTGGTTATATTGTGATAATTTGATACATGTATAAGTGTAAAATGTTAAAACTAGGGTAGTTAATGCTTTTATCTCTTTAAACATTTGCTTTTACACTTAAAAATCTGAGAAACACAATAAATCTTGAAAATAAATATTCCCTGCTAGTGATGCAGCTCAATGGTGTAGTACATATTTAGTGTTCCTTAGGTTGTAGGTTCAATTCCTAGCACACATACAAATATACACATAGACACACACAACTGTGCTATAGGCACATCCTTCTAATAGATCCTCTGTCCAAATTTACACTAAAACTACCGTAAGGCTGGATGCTAAGACCTAACCAACAAAAGGCCTCTCTTGTGGTCAACTTGACTGCCAATTCCTACCCTTATCACTGACGGTCCTTCACTCCGGCCACTCCAGTCTAGGGTGGGAGTCCTTTTCTTATGCTTGGAAACCTATCATTAGAGGAAGAAGAACCCAGAGTTATGGTGGAATAAAGCCTGAGCTTCTCCAACAAAATAAAGGATCTTCTGTTTCTCTGGCGCACATTACAGAATTTCCCAGTGTGATAATCACTAGATCTTTCCAATGCTGGGATTGTGATAAAAAGATAATGTTTAAAATTTTGATGTCGCTTTCCTCTTAATACCATAAGGCCTCTGTACTTGCCACTTAAGGCTAAGAGAGTTTCCACAGATAGAAACGTGATTGACTCTCCCATGTTGTCAAGTGCTCTCTTAAAGACATCCTGTCAATGAGGATTTTACTGATTGTCATCTTTGAAATTAGCTGGTGCATCTGTCTGAATATTCACTGATGGCCCACTTTGCTTTAGTATTCCCTGAAGTGGTTATGGCCCCTGGATGGATGGATAGGTACAGAGGGATCTGTGTGTGTGTCTGTGTGTGTGTGTGTGTGTGTGTGTGTGAGAGAGAGAGAGAGAGAGAGAGAGAGAGAGAGAGAGAGAGAGAGAGAGAGAGAGATCTGCTCTCGTGAGAAATTCAGGAGGATGGGAAATTTTGTTTGCTGCTCTCTCCTCAATAACAGAAAAGTGGCTTATTTTAGGTGATTAATATATGCAATAACAGTGAAAATTACAGAGTGTATGTACAATGACAGAAAGCAGAAGAACATGGAAGCAGTTCTATGGTTTGTACACAAAAGGCTGTATAATATATTGCATTTGGTGATACATTTCTAAAAGTAAAAATAAAAAACATATCGTGCAAGCAAAACAAAGTTTTAACCTTGGTATACATTCAATATTTATGTAATGTACACATAGACATCAGAGAGAAAAAGTAGTGAATGAAAGCCAAGAGGATAGACAGAAAGCTTCACTGTATTTCATGGGAAAATGTATTTCAGATCCAATAAAAAAGAAAACCTTACATCTAGACCAAGCAACATAGCATATGTAAAAATTTCATTTCTCTTAATCTTAAAATTTGGATTAACCCCAATAAAGCCAGAAAACAGGTAACTTTGTTTAGAAACGTATCACTGTAGTCATGGCTGGGAATTACATATAGTGAAGAATTGGGCTGGATACTGCTGTGACTTGAAGCACTCCCGCTATGTGCAATGTGATGCTGGAAACAGGAATGCTCATTCTTTCATCACTTCTACTCTACTCTGTACTGGACATTCTAGAGAGAACAGTTAGGCATGAAACAGAAAACATGCTCTCCATATAGGAAAAGAAGCAACTTTTTATGTAGATATACTGTAGTCTATGAAGAAAACCTTATGGAATCTGTAGGAAAGAGACAAAAGAATTAAGTTTATCAATTTACAGGATTCAAGGTCAGCACATATAATTCAGTTATATTTTTGTACTCTAGCAGTGAACAATTTTTAAGAGAAAATTAAAAGGTAGTTTTTCAGTAACATAAAAAAAATGCTTAGGAAAAAGTTACACAAAAATCATATAGGATTTATACAATTAAAACTACAAAACATTGCCAAAATAAAGAAAACCTACAAAAATGAATGATACACCGTAACTGTGGGTCAGACCTTTGAATCTTGTTATGGTGCCACTTCACATAAGCGACCTATCTACATGTAATCCCTTCAAAATCCTGGCATGGTTTACGCTCAGATTTGGCATGCTCATTCTAAAATGTATCTAAAATGCAAAAGACATAGAAGCGCCAAATGACTTTGTAAAAGAAACAAATATGGAAGTCATTTACTGCCACAGGCCCAGACTTAATGCAAAGCCACACTGATCCAAACTATAGAACTGATGGAACAATAGAGAAATAATAAATCAAACTAAATACACTGTCTGCAAAATAAAAATCCTTCAACAAATGGCACTGTAAGTACTGAGTAATCTCATGCAAAGTGATAAATATCTATCCATACTTTTAAATTTAAATAAAAATTTACTTCAATTAGATTCCAGGTTCAAAGGCAAGTCTAAAACTGTAGAACCTTTCAAATAAAGCAAGGAGAAAATGATCATGATGGTGAGTTAAGAAAAAAAATTAATTCTTAGAACCACAAAAATCATAAATAAATCTAATGAACTGGACTTCATAAAAATTAAGAACTCCTGCCAGGCGTGGTGGCTCACACCTGTAATCCTAGCACTCGGGAGGCAGAGACAGGAAGATTGCTGAGTTTGAGGTTTGCCTGGGCTACATAGTGAGCTCAGGGCCAGCCTGAACTATAAAACAAGACCCTATCTCAAAAAAAAAAATTAAGAACTCCTGCTATCTGAAAGGTGTTCCTTAAAAAATGAAAAGCAAGGGCCGGTGGGTTAGCTCAGTGGTTCCGGTGCCTGCCTCGCAAGTGCAAGGTCCTGAGTTCGATCCCCGGTAACCACATATAATGCTGGGCGTGGAGACTCATGCCCACCAGCAATCAGCACGGCATACCACAGTGCCGGACATGGTGGCTCACATCTGTCATCCCAGCACTCGGGAGGCAGAGACAGGAGGATTGCTGAGTTCGCAGCGGCTTGCCTGGGCACCATAGTGAGCTCAGGGCCAGCCTGAACTACAAAGCGAGACCCTGTCTCCAAAAAGCAAAAAAAAAAAAAAAAGGATTTCATAAAAAGCTATTTTGAAGTGAATAAATGAACAAATTCTGCAGTGTGTTGTTCATGGTAATAAAAGAAACCACTGGAAAAATAAAATAAAGACATAACTGTAAAAATGGGAGAAAGGGTACAATTTCCTGGCAATATAATTGGAATATGTTCTTTATCATTTAGTGATCATTACTCCAGAAAGTCAAAACCAGAAAACATTAATGCTTGTTATCTACCATGAACCACTGGTCAGAACAAGAAGTCTTTTATTTTTTCTTTTAAACACTTCTTTATAATTATTTTCTTCTTGCTATGGAATTATTTTCATTTTACTTTTTAATCTTGTTTGAAAGAACAGACACTTAAGGGATCAACACAGAACCCCCATAAACGGAAGGTTGTACACAGCACCACTGTTGGTTGTATAAACATGGAGACTAAGTCACAGAACATTGACATTTACTCTGGCTCCCACAGGCAAATCCAGACAGATCCATGAATAGGCTGCTCCATTCTGACACTACCCCCTTCTGGTATAACACAGAGCTACGATATTTTTAACTGAAAAGCAGCAAAACTGATTTCTGAATTCCAACTTAGGATGTCAACAATCTGCTCTGGGCAAGTCATTAGTTGAACTTAACTTTCTGTATTTAGGAATTCATGAAGAGGTATAGGCTGCAGTTTTTAATCAAAATTTAATTATAAAATGAATTACTGGCATCATAGATAGAGCAAAAGTTCAGAATAAAAGGCAAAAACTAAAGCTGACTTCCTCCGCGGGAAGGAGAGTAGGGTACGCGCTTTAGGGTCTCCCCACCCCGACCGACTTCCCCCAGAAGCCGCGAGCTCTGGGCCGCGAGGTGCTCTCCCGGGACGAGCGCCTGGCTCCTCACAAGCCCGGCGGCGGCCACAACCCTGCACGGCGCACGGCGCTGCCTAAGTCACTTGATCATCTCGTTTTCTCTCCTAAGGCTGCTGTGCAATTACGTCTCCCCCCCACATGCCACCTGCTTCTCATGTGCCCACTGTCAACAGGGGCCAACTGTGGACAGCACCGCTGACTCCCCGGTTAACCAGTCAAGTCCGGGACAAAAACAACCCGATCTGTGGCACAGCACCACGCACTGCCACGGAGCATAAAGCCTTGGATGTGATTAATTTTCTCACTTCCTGGCTGGGTGACTTTGGCAATTAATCTCTCTGCGCACCCGGTTTCTCATCTGTAAAATGGAGATGATGGAAGTATCTGGATTGTAGGTTGTACTGCAATAATGCTGCAGGCACTTAGCACAATGCCTCCAGTATAACAAGCATTCAATAAATATCAGCCAGTAGAGGAGCATGGAGAGGTTTTTAAAGCATCATTTTAAAAGCTTAGATTTAAGCCCCAGTTGGTCGACAGAAAGCAAAGTTACAGTATATAAAACAAGAGCACACAAAATATTAGACACCAGAAATGAACTACATTACTTTAACCAGGGCCTGATAGTTATAGCCTACAAGGAAGAGGGTGTTGTGCTGTCATCACAGTTATCCATTATATTGCCAGAAAGACTGTTTCTTCTAATGTCTTTGTCAGGACACATTATAAATAAGATACAGGAGGAAAGATGGGTCTTTTCTAAGTTATAACTAAAGTCTTTCCTGAAATATTGACTCTATTTCCTTAGCCCTTCTGCCACATTTTTTTCTGACAAGACTACTTTAAGAAAAAAAATATTTTACAGCCATTCTCGAAATCAAATATTAACACTTTCCCTAATATCCAAAATATTCCCTTTAATAGAGTCCTCTTTCTCTCACTATACATTGTCTACTAAAAATAATTTCAAGAAACTTCACTATAAAGTTTTAGATTTCAACACTTGATGAGAAATATAATCAAGGCTACTCTTATTTTTTACTATTTAAAGTAGCACTTCTCAGTGATACCACATATAATGTATTGGATAGCACAGGACATGATTTGTAATTTAGGAGTTATGTTATATTGGGAGAGCATTGTTTAAAGTTAATCTATCACAAGTTATTTTCACATGTACCTGCAATAATTCTAGTGTTTCAGCCTCAGCCAAATGGACTTTCAGAAGGCTTAACTGTGAATAGTTAATTTAGAAAATAATCAAAAAACAAAATATGTTACTAGAATGTGAAGTGACAGACTAAATAAATAAATAAAACTAATAATTAAAGCTTCATTGAGTGTGTATATTCGCTAAAGGTCACATATTTTCAAAATAATGAGTAATTTATTTGAAGAATTAGTTATGCCAGAAAGAGAACAGTACAGGTAAGAAGGAAATTACTAGCCTTTACTGGCTTACCCAGACAGTGTTTAAGAAAACAAGGTGTAACACGGAGCTCACCAGCAAGTTCCAATAAAAAGTATTTACA
>PVIC010049396.1:0-13327 GCA_004025085.1 Thryonomys swinderianus | reverse complement strand
AAAAAAGAAAATTCTGAAAAAATGGACAGAGCTATAAACATTTATAGAGAAAATGATTGGCTTTTCCTTTCCTTTTGCTTCTAACAGTATAGCAGAGGTGATCTCATTATAAACATTCAGTAGCAGTAAGGCAGCTTTTTAAAAATATCTGGCAGTTGAAGGCTCTTGTCTTCCTTTTACAGATTTGTGATAGATTCTGTTTCTGCCTGGAAATGAGTCCACTACTCAGTTGCTCAAATCTATCAATTTCATGAAAGTTGGGCATGCCCTAGACTGCAGGTTATTACTTAATATTTAAGTGAATTCTTCAACGTGTGAATAACTGTATTTGGAGAGTTCTGATAATTTATTATCCCTAGTCTTCAGCAATTGATAAGGCGTATATTTTGTATCTTTAAAAATCTCTTGTACAATTACAAGATAGGAACACTATTGGCTGTCATTACATTTTTAAAAGAAAATAAAGAACCTAATGTTTAAGTTTATCTCAAGCTCAGTATGATTCCTGTAGAAAAAAATCACAAAGGATATAAATTAGGCTGTATTATAGGACGTTTGACATCCCGATAGCTAGTAACTTAAATAACCACTAACTATTACTAGCAACCAGATAGTAACTGCAGTCTATGATGATCAAATGCAGTGGACCTTTGATTTACAGACTCATTTCATTTGTGGAGGCTGGTCGTAACTCAGGTTGGTTGTAAGTCAAGACTATTTTTCCCATAAGAAATAATAGAAACACCAATAATCTGTTCCAAACCTCCTGCAGTACCCCTTAACTAGCCTTTTCATAATTCAGACAGGGTTGTATAATATGCATAATTTAACAGAAACACCAATAATTTTCCTAATGTTTTCACCAAAAAGTTACAGAATGTGCCTAGTTTACCAGAAACAACAATTTCTTAATGTACTCGCTGTTTGAATTGACATTTTTGGCTTGCAGGAAGGGAGGGTGACATGGAAGGAGCGTCCCCTTCCATAACATCAGGAATCTGGTTCTCTGGGGTCCTTTCTCTCCTTGGAGAGTCAGTAGCCCACTAGGACCTGATTCTGGCCCCTAGGTCTCAACCTTTTCAGAACTAAAACTGCTCTAAGGTTTTCTGTCCTGTCTTTTCCTTAACACTGTTCTGTAGTACGATATGACATTGTCATTGAGCCTGTGAACAAAATGATTGGGTTTGTCTGAGTGTGTCTTCTCTAAAGATGTTTGTAGCTCTGTCCGTTTTTGCAGAATTTCCTTTATTTCAGAGGACCTTTGCTGCACTGATTGTTGGTGCTCCCCCCTCCTCTTCAGAAAGCTCCTCGGCTGCCATGCTCTGTTGCTCATCCAGAAGTTGCTGAGGTTCCTCTGTAGACAATTCCTCTGACTGTTCCTCCGCCAGTTAGTTCCTCACTGTCTACCTGCAGCCTATGGACTCTGCTATCATGACAGTGTCATCAACTACAAGGTCAATTAAAGACTCAGGCTCCTCTGCACAGTCTCCCTCCTTTGTAATTCTAGGCCACACTTTCTTCCAGGCAGATCTCACTGTCCTTAGAGAGACATTGACCCAGGATTTCTCAACAAAACCCACACAAGAAAGGATGTTATAATGTTCTTTCCAGAGCTCTGTAAGGGTTAAATTTGTAGTTGAGGCCATCTGGAAGCACTTCAGGAACAGTTCCTTGGTGTGTAGCTTTTTACAGTCAGCTATAACCTGCTGGTCCAGAGGGTGCTGAGGAGTAGTTGTTTTAGCCAGGAGGAACTCGACTGAGACCCATGGGGATTCTTCAGCCAGTTTTCTCCCAAGTCTCATGGGTAAGCCGGAGCATTGCCCATGATGAGAAAGGCCTTGAGTGGAAAACCTTTGTCCTCTAGATATTTCTTTTTTTTTTTTTTTTTTTTTTTTTTTGAGACAGGGTCTCGCTTTGTAGTTCAGGCTGGCCCTGAGCTCACTATGTAGCCCAGGCAAGCCACCGCGAACTCAGCAATCCTCTTGTCTCTGCCTCCCGAGTGCTGGGATGACAGGCGTGAGCCACCACGCCCCGGCATTGTGGTATGCGGTGTTGATTGCTGGTGGGCGTGAGTCTCCACACCCAGCATTATATGGTTTCCGGGGATCGAACTCAGGACCTTGCGCTTGCGAGGCAGGCGCCGGAACCACTGAGCTAACCCTCCGGCCCCTCTAGATATTTCTTAATAGTAGGACGGAAAGCTTCCTTGATCCACTAAAGAAAAAGTACCCAATACCCAGGCTTTTGTATTAGGTCTCCACATGACCCCTAGCCTATTCTTGATAACTTTATGTTTTTGTAACACTTTAGGGGTCTCAGAGGGATTTACCAAGAAAGGCTTAATCTTGAAGTTACCACTCGCATTGGCACATAGCAGTAAGGTTGGTCTATCCTTCATAGGCTTGTGGCCTGGCATGTTCTTCTTTTCCTGGGTAATGTATGTTCTCCTAGGCATTTACTTCCTGAAAAGGCAAGTTTCATCATGATTGAAAACTTGATAAGAGTGAAAGCCATTTCACTGTCACTGGTTCCAAATGTATGTAATTTTCAGCAGCCCTTTTATCAGTACTGACTGCTTCATATGCCTAGTTATGCTATGAACCTCAGTTCTCACTTTAAAATTGTGAAACCTCCCCTTAGTGGGATAACATGTTAGACCATTATCACTCATTGATGGATTATCTTATATAAGATCTGCACTTATAGCCCTAGCTTTTTCACAAAATTACAGACTCAAGCTGTAACCTGCCATTTGCCTTTCATTTATCCATACTATCATAGCCTTTCTACATTGTCTAACAGCATTGATCATGATTTATTAATTCGAATAACACCTTTAGCAACACTAGCTTCCTTACACAAATCTTTTCTGTGTAAGATTATCAAGTTGATAGATTTCAACATGCTATACATATTAGTGAGATCAGTCATGCAGATGCCACACTCACATTTCTCCACAATTTCCTTATTGATTGATTGATTGTACTGGGGATCAAACTCAGGACCTTGCAAGGCAGGCACGGCATCCCTGAGCTAAATCCTTAGCCCTTCCTTTTTCTTTTTGATTGTGATTGCTTTCTCTACCTTCCCTTAATTCCTTAGCTTCTTTTCTAGTTTTTTTTTAGACAGGATCTCAGTAGTTCAGGCTGGCCCTGAACTCACTATGTAGCCCAAGTTAGCCTCAAACTCACAGTAGTCCTCCTGCCTTTGCCTCCCAAGTGCTGGGATTACAGGCATGAGCCACTACATCTGGCATTTTTCTAGCTCTTTTGATAGCAATAATCATAACAGTTATAGAAAGCACTGACCAAAATCACATCCACAAATACATTGTTAAATATGCTTACATATGCTTCTCTGTCCTCACAAGTCTTTGTTTATAGCCTCGCAAGTGACTGTCATTTGGGTCATGACTTGAGACTTTGCTCATAAGCTAAAACTAAAAGTCTGGTCATAACCCAAGTTTTCCCATATGTTTTTCCATATGTGAGTTTTTCTTTCTGTAGTTTTTGTGGTTTAGTGCACCTGTTTTGTACAAGGAAGTGAATGAGGTACTAGGATACAAAGCTGAGAGACATGGACTCATACAGTAGAACTACACATAAGTTTTATAAAATGAATTTTTACTATAAACAAGTTTTGTGAGAAGCCAAGAGGGATATCTGGGACCTAATCACAGAGGCCAGGGTAGCTCCTCACGGAAGGTGATGCCAGCACAGAGGTTTTGAGTTGGAGCTCTGGCCTGCGCCAGCTAAGGAGACTTTGCAGATTATTTCATTCTACGCAGCGTTGTTTTGTTCGCATAAAAACTCTACTTCACATTGTTGTTAGAGACATTAATGAAATTGTGGGTATATAAACTAGGATTATCAAGGCCAGGGATGTAACTCTGGTTTCAGTGCCTGCCTGGCAAGTGCAAGGTCCCAAGTAATCTCCAGTTCCACATATCACAGTGCTGGCCTGATGGTTCACGCCTGTAATCCCAGCACTCAGGAGGCAGAGACAGGAGGATTTCTGTGAGTTTGAAGCTTGCCTGGGCTATGTAGTGATTTCAGGGCCAAACTGAAACTGAAGTACAAAGTTAGACCCTGTCTTAAAAAACTTTAAAGTGGGGGCCGGAAGGTTAGCTCAGTGGTTCCAGCGCCTGCCTCGCAAGGTCCTGAGTTCGATCCCCAGTAACCACATATAATGCTGGGTGTGGAGACACGCCCACCAACAATCAACACCGCATGCCACAATGCCGGATGTGGTGGCTCACGCCTATAATCCCAGCACTGGGGAAGCAGAGACAGGAGGATTACTGTGTTCGCAGAGGTTTGCCTGGGTACCATAGTGAGCTCAGGGCCAGCCTGAACTACAAAACGAGACCCTGTCTCAAAAGCAAAAAAAAAAAAACAACTTTAAAGTGGGCCAGAGGGTTAGCTCAGTGGTTCTGGTGCCTGCCTCGCAAACGCAAGGTCCTGAGTTCAATCCCCGGTAACCACATACAATGCTGGGCATGGAGACTCACGGCCACCAGGAATCAATACCACATACCACAGTGCAGGGCGTGGTGGTGCACGCCTGTAATCCTAGCACTCGGGAGGCAGAGGCAGGAGGATTGCTGAGTTCAAGGCTTGCCTGGACTACATAGTGAGCTCAGAGCCAGCCTGAACTACAAAGTGAGACCCTGTCTCAAAAAAAAAAAACTTTTTAAAGAAAAAAAAAAGCTAGGATTATCGACTATATGGTGATGTTTGAAATTTTTTAAATGTACTACAGTAAAAGACACATTGCCATAAATTCCTCTAAAAATTCTCCTCCTCCTCAGGGGAATGGGGAAAAAATGAGAATTAAGATGTGTCATGTACTGGTACAAACCCTTAATGTTGAATGTGATCCTAATGTAGATATAAAATGTACAATAAAATCAATTAAAAAATAAAAATACTCACTTCAAACACACTTCTTGCTACTTTTAAAACTTTAGAGTTGTGGGCTGGAGTTAGCTCAGTGGTTCCGGCGCCTGACTCCCAAGCGCAAGGTCCTGAGTTTGATCCCGGAAACCACATAGAATGCTGGGCCTGGTGGCTCACGCCCACCAGCAATCAACACCACATACCACAGTGCCGGGCATGGTGGCTCACGCCTGTAATCTCAGCACTCGGGAGGCAGAGACAGGAGGATTGCTGAGTTCGCTGAGGCTTGCCTGAGCTACCTAGTGAGCTCAGAGCCAGCCTGAACTACAAAGCAAGACCCTGTCTAAAAAAAAAAAAACATTTAGAGTTGTATTAGTACATGTTCAGAGTATATCATGATTACATTCACTGTAGATAGACAGTTTGTGCACATATGGAACACATCCTACCTTTTACTTCCCTTTCCCCTCCTCTCACTCTCCCCTCTCCCCAGTCTTGGTCCCCTTCGCATTTGCAAAAGACCCATCTCCCTGTCCGGTCACTTTCTGAACTAGTTCTGGAAGTCCTCTTTCTCCTCTTAACAGAGTCTGATTGGAAATACGTTGAGTGCTGCTGTCATGTGGCCCTGGCACAAAAGCAGGCCTGTGAAAACACGCAGTGTGTCCTTGTCCTCATACTTGCTGGATCTGGCACCATTCAACTTCTGACTCTTCCCCAAAGTCACAATGACAAGGAAAGTTAAACAGTTTGAATTGACGGAGGACATCACTGTAGCCTTGTCAGTGCAAATGAAAGATACCCACAGAAAGGGGCCTCCAGACTGCTTCAGAAAGTGGGGAGAGCAGCGGGTAACTGGGAAGCAAGGGGTGTTCTGAGGAGGACTAATGGCAGTGGGTCTTTACCTATTTATATGCTTTTTAACAAATTTAAACGTTCACTGTATTTTTCAATCATACCTCATAGTAGCACAGACTAGCATGTAACAGTCACTGAAAAAGCAGTGGAATACAGTCAGCCCTGTGTACCAGGTTCAAACACACCTTTAAAATGCTTGTGAAACAGGGCCGGAGGGTTAGCTCAGTGGTTCCGGCGCCTGCCTCGTGCCTCGTGAGCGCAAGGACCTGAGTTCGATCCCCGGTAACCACATATAATGCTGGGTGTGGAGACACGCCCACCAACAACCAACACCGCATACCACAATGCCAGACGTGGTGGCTCACGCCTGTAATCCCAGCACTCGGGAGGTAGAGACAGGAGGATTGCTGGGTTCGCGGCAGCTTGCCTGGGCACCATAGTGAGCTCAGGGCCAGCCTGAACTACAAAGCGAGACCCTGTCTCCAAAAAGCAAAAAAAAAAAAAAAAAAATGCTTGTGAAACAATTTTGTTTAAACTGAATGTATATAAACCTATTTTCATTATTCCCTGAACAATACAGCATAACATATTTACATAGCATTTATTTTGTATTAGAGATTTTATTTATCTAGAGTTGATTTAAAATATGCATGAAGAGCCAGGCATGGTGGTTGCACCTGTAGTTATAGCACTCAGGAGGCTGAGGCAGGATTGCTGTGAGTTCCGGGCCATCCTGAACACTTAGCAAGACCCTGTTTCAAAAAAGACAAAAATAAATTTGAAAAGTTGGATGCAGTGGCACACATCTATAATTTAGTATTTGAGAGGCTGAGGCAAGAGGATTTCTGTGATGTCAAGGTTAACCTGGGATAGATAGTTCAAGGCCATTTTGGACTATACAATGAGATCCTGTCTCAAAAAAACAAATAAAAATATACGTGTAGATAAGTGTAAGTGGTATGCCATTTTATATTAAGAGATCTGAGGGCTGGGGATTTTGTTCAATTGGTACCACTCCTACCTTGGAAGCACAAGGGCCCAGGTTCGATCCCTGGTACCACCAAAAAAGAAAGAGAGATTTGAGCACTTTGCAGGGGATCCAGGAAACATTGCCCTACACTCTAAGGAACAGCTGTATGTGCTAATAGAGAGGAGCTGTCTCTCGGCAGACTTCCCCACAGAGGGAAAAGCGTGTGCAGAGCCGGATGGTTGAACCGGGTGGGTGGAATTCGTGTTTAATCCAGCCGGAGTGCAGAGTGCATGCGTGGAAGAAGTGGCTGGTGGTTAAGCAGGGAAGGGAAGCAGGGCTGAGATCTATGACTGGAGCCTGTGTGTCCTTTTGAAGACTCTGAGTGGCACTTCGGAAGTGCGTAACCTTCGAAGGCACTGAGCGTGTACAGAACTGCCGCCAGTGAAGGGTCTTGCTTGCTATATGTGTGTGGCATAGCTAGGAACACGTCTTAGCATGAGGATATCCATGGAGGGTGGTGTGCTCACCTGCCTGCACATTGGGACCCCGGAGAGTGTCCGTGGCCTTGTTGTGCCCGCTTCACCTCACACTGTGGGCACTGCTGTTGGTTATTCTTCCCAGTGATCACACTGGACAGCAGTGAACCCCTGAGTTGGGATCCCAGTAGTCAAAGCAGGTACTATTCAGTTCTAGATTCAGCAAGGGCGGCAGCATAAAGGAGGTGGTAAGGAGCAGGATGTGCCAGTCACCTGAGGACTGTTTAAGGCCTGAACTACAACGCGAGACCTTGTCTCAAAAAGCAAAAAAAAAAAAGAATGAGGGATGTTCTGATTTAAAGAGAAATAACTGAAATTAATTAGGGTGCAAGTAAATTCACAGAGTAAGTTTGTGTGATCTTACCGTGGGTGATGGGAGTATCTGCTGAGAGTTGAGAGGTTAGGGAAAAAGTATGGGGGGGGGGCTTAAAGCATGTGATCAAGCTGGGGAAGAGGAAGGACGGGCCGTGGGACAAGGAGGAAAAGGAAGTGGCTGAGAATCTGTTTCTAGCCTTGCTTGAAAGTACTGGTTTCCCACAGGGCTTCAGTTGTTGGGCCTCTTTCCCAAATGGCCTAAGTGATCTTGTTTTGGTTACGCTGACATCTTCCAAGAGAAACACTAGTAAGCTGAAGTTGGCCAAAGGAGGAATCACTAGCTGAGATTGCTGTCGTGAGGAAATAGAATTAGTTGGCATTTTACTTTGGGGAAAACTTTCTTTTTATCACTTTATTACATTAATTCAAAAGACAATATGCATTGTTTATCTTGTGATAAACAGGGTAAATAAAGACCAAAATGTACAATAGATACTGGGAAATAGGAGAAAATGTTCAAATGGGAAAGGGAGGGAAAATAAAAAAGTCTAGAAGGTAAAAAAAGCTTCTGTAAATAAGGAAAAGAGAAGTTGAAAGAATGAGAAGGAATTGGAGAAAAAAGACGAATCAAGATATATTAATACACGTACAAATTCCCCTGTGCTGAGTGTTCATTTGTATATCCAAAACGTATCAATAAAATTAATTTTGAAAATTTATAATGAGGTTCATAGGAGACTGAACAGGGAAAATATTTGAAAGAGTATTGAAATCATGAGAAAACACTGAAAGAAAACACTGTGAGTTCTCACGGTTTTGTTTTTTTTTTTGAGACAGGGTCTTGCTTTGTAGTTCAGGCTGGCCCTGAGCTCACTATGGAGCCCAGGCAAGCCTCCAACTCAGCAATCCTCCTGTCTCTGCCTCCCGAGTGCTGGCATGACAGGCATGAGCCACCATGCCCGGCGAGTTCTCACGTTTTTACCATGTTTTTGTATAATGTTATAAAGTTTTGGGTCAGGAATTTAGCTCAGTGATTCCAGTGCCTGCCTTGCAAGACAAGCTCCTGAGTTTGATCCCTGGTACACCACATACACACACACACACACACAAAATTACAACAGTTTTATAAGCCTGTCAGGTTGATACTTTGAAGATATGTGAGCTTTTATTTTACATGAGCTTTTTTTTTTTTTTTTGAGACAAGGTCTCGCTTTGTAGTTCAGGCTGGCTCTGAGCTCACTATGTAGCCTAGGCAAGTGTCGAACTCAGCAATCCTCCTGTCTCTGCCTCCCGAGTGCTGGGATGACAGGCGTGAGCCACCACGCCCGGCACTTTACATGAGCTTTTAATATAAATGTTTTATATGATAAATTTGAAGATATTTTATTTTCACATTACACTTCATCCTTTTTCTTTTTTAGTTCTATGACATCTAAATTCTTCATTTGTAATATTAAAATTTTCATGCCCTTATAGGGTTTACCTTGGTTTTAGTTATCTATTCTTTAAATTTTTTTGTTCTTTTGAGACAGGGTCTTGCTATATAGTTCAGGCCATTACTCACTATGGAGCCCAGGCTAGGTTGGAACTCACAGTGATTCTCCTGCCTCAGCTTCAGAGTGCTGCCATTACAGGCATATGTTACAATGCCCAGCAGTTTTAGTGGCTTAAAGGGATTAAGCTTCTCTACCTGCACTTGGTACCAAGTATCTGTAATGTCAACCATTTAGGAAGATTATGAATTTGAGGACCTACATAACATAGCAAGACTCCATCTAAAAACAAAAATCTATTTCTCAACTTGCATTATAAACAGATATGCATTATATATTATATATATTTTGCATTATATAGATTATATATTAAATATTTTTCATCTAAAATACCAGCTAAAAGCCCAGTCAGTAATTGCAAAGTAAACTGGAATTATTTTTTCTATGTATTTCTTTTCTTTTTTTTTTTTTTTGAGACAGGGTCTCACTTTGTAGTTCAGACTGACTCTGAGCTCACTATGTAGCCCAGGCAAGCCTCAAACTCAGCAATTCTCCTGTCTCTGCCTCCCAAGTGCTGGGATTACAGGCATGAGCCACCACGCCTGGCACTGTGGTATGTGGTGTTGATGGCTGGTGGGCGTGAGTCACCATGCCCAGCATTGTATGTGGTTACTGGGATCAAACTCAGGACCTTGTGCTTGTGAGGCAGGCGCCGGAACCACTGAGCTAACCCTCCAGCCCTCTATGTATTTCTTATAAATAAGATTACTTATTAAAAATCATATTCACTGTAGCAAGGCAGTTTGAATAAGTGTTCTGTAAGTCTTCTAGTTTGTAATATGCTTAAGGTATTTATGAACTACTTTTTAGCAAAAAGTATGTGTATGTATATAGCACACATGTGTAAATATAGCACACCGACTTGATATCGCAGAACACTGACTTTTGTAATATCATTTCAGGTAACGTTTCATTTGTTGCATTTCCAGTTTCCAGCACCAACTCACCAACAAAGATTTTACCAAAAACCTTAGGACCAATAAATGTGAATGTTGGACCCCAAATGGTAAGAAAATTATCGAACCTTAGAATTGAAACTGTGTTGATTTAAAGGATAATTGTACCACAGCTGTTTGGTTAAATACCTCAGTTATCATAGTCACTTTTTTTTTTTTTTGAGACAGGGTCTCGTTTGTAGTCCAGGCTGGCTCTGAGCTCACTTTGTAGCTCAGGCAAGCCTCGAACTCAGCAATCCTCCTGTCTCTGCCTCCAGAGTGCTGGGATGACAGGCGTGAGCCACCACGCCTGGCTATCATAGTCACTTTTAAAAAAATTTTGTTTCTATCTGTTCGTAACTGATACAGGTCATTAAAAAAAGACATTATGCTCTTTGGTGTTTAATTTTCACATATTTGAATCCAGATTCTTGGTGTTTGATAGTAAAGTTTTTGCTCTTTATGTAAGGCTCCTCTTGGTTTTCATTGTTCTCATTGATTTAACTCTGTTATGCTTTATATCTTTTATTACTTCCAGGGAGGGCTGTTGTTTTGAGACAGGCTCTTGTTATATAGCCTCGCTAGCCTCAGACTCACTATCTTCTGCCTCAGCCTCCAGAGTGCTGAGATTACATGCATGAGCTACCATACCTGCCTTCCTTTTTTCTTTCTTTTATTGCTTTTCTTACCTAAAATATAGTTTCATATAAATTGAATATATGAACTGTAATTTATTGTATAGCTGGAGCTATTAGTTGGTAAATCTTTGCATGAAAGGACAATTAGAAAAACAGATTAATCTTTAGAAGTAGAATTGATAGATAAGAAATAGTTAAGTGTTTCTTCAAAGGCATTCATTATTTCTGCTAGAGTTTAAAGTGTGTAGCACTGTCAGAAAGTCCTACTTATAAACCGGGCATGGTGGGACACATCTGTAATCCTAGCATTCTGGGAGACAGAGGCTAGAAGATTGCAAATTCTCTCAATCTGGGCAATTTAGTGATTCAATAAGACCTTGTCTCAGAATAAAAAAAGGCTGGGTATGTAAATTCAATGAAGGGCCAGGGGCAGGGAGGCAAGAGAAAGGAAGAGAGGGAAAGAGGGAAGGAGGGCGGGGAGTAAGAAGAGAAAGAGAAAATTATCTTATTTATAGGGCTGGGGATGTAGCTCAGTGACACCACCCTGTTTTGCAAGTCCAAGGTCCTGAGTTTGATTTCTGGTACCCCATGCAAAAAAGCTTATTTATAATTGAAGTTGAACCCAACTACTATAAGACTATACCTAATTTAAATAATCTCCTCACCACAAACAAGTGAATTTAGATGTTAAAAAGTGTGTGGGGGGGATTAAGCTCATGACCATCTATAGTTATGTAAATATTTATAGATATCTATCTTATTTTTTTGGTTGGTTTGGGGTTTGTGTTTCTTTCTTTTTTTTTTTTTTTTGAGACAGGGTCTCGCTTTGTAGTTAGGCTGGCCCTGAGCTCACTATGTAGCCCAGGCAAGCCTCAAACTCAGCAGTCCTCCTGCCTCTGCCTTTTGAGTGCTGGGATTACAGGCGTGAGACACCACGCCCAGCATTGTATGTGGTTACTGGGATCAAACTCAGGACCTTGTGCTTGGGAGGCAGGCGCCAGAACCACTGAAATGAATGTCCAGCCCTGTGTTTCTTTAAAAAAAAAAAAAAAATAGGGCTTATGTAGTTTAATTTGGTCTTGAACTTGCCTTGTAGCCCATACTGGATTCAAAGTCATGGCATCCTCCTGCCTCAGCCTTCCTGACTGCTGAGATTACAGATGTGTGCCACCATCCCTGGCTTTGAAATATAATTTTATCATGCCTGTAATCCCAGCATTTGGGAGGCAGAGGCAAGAGGATTGCTGTGAGTTTGAGGCTACCTGGGCTACATAGTGAATTTAGGGCCAGACTGAACTACAGAGTGAGACCCTGTCTCAAAAAGCTAAAAAAAAAAAAAAGCCCCAAATTAAACATGGATGTGTTTGAATCTGGCCTTTACAGTACTTCTATTTTGAGAAGACTTTTTTTAATTGGTATTTTAGTTGATGGTATGACTCAAATTTAAGTTCCTCTCTTGGAAGCATAACTTTTTTCCTCTTGTCCGTCTGAACGAGTGTGTATGCCCGTAAGTTCACTTCTGGAGTTCCGTGTCACTGCACCTCAGGTTGAGGAGGTGGACTGCAGGAAGGAGATTTGGGGCTCCACCCTAAACTGGGCCACCCAAAGCCTTAATTTGTCTCCCTCCTTCAGAGATGCTCTGTTCACTTCTGAGTTCTGGGCGGGATCAGCGTTTCTTTTATTTTGCCAGTTGTTTTAGACTCCTCTGAATGTCTCCCTTCCCCTCACCCTCGTGGTGCTAAGGTCCAGGCTGAGCCCTTGGAAGTGATTAAGTGAGGAGGGCGCTGCACTCAGGGGTGTGGTTACTGCACTCGGGAGAGAAGTGGGAGGGCACGCCCCAGTCCCGCCTGCCAGAAGCAGCGCACATGGCGAGAAGAGGCCGTCTGCGTAGTGACCCTAAGCAGGCTTTAAATCTTCTGATTCCTTGATCTTTGACTTCCCCTCTTTCAGGAAAGTGAGAAAGAAATTCCTGTTTATAGCTTATAGATTTGTATTTTGTTACAGTGGACAAAGACAATTTGGGACTGGGGTGCAGTGCTGCTCCACCAAGCACCAGAAGATGTGGAAATGGCTTTGGAATTCCGTCCCAGGCGAGGCAGGAAAAGTTCAGAGAAAGAGGTCAGCAGAGCCTGTACCGCCAAGAAGGGGCCTTCGAGGGCAGTTGCAGTGAGGACTGGAAAAGAGCTGTGCAGGGAACGTCTGTCTTAGCAGGAACCTTAGGTAGCAAAGGGACGGAAAAGGCCCTTCTGACATGGTCCCGACAAAAGTGAGGAAAGTGGACTGGAGAATGGAGAAAAGGGTGACTTTGTTACAAAGTCGCACAGGACTTGATTCAGTTGTGCTCACACACTAGTGTTTTGTGGAAGAAAGTGATACAGGGGAAATAGATGTAATTCTTAAACTTGCTTCATCTCCAAAGTGCGAGTTCGTGTTCTTTAAAACGGAAGAATGGGAGCCCTAGTGGGAAGAAGTGGAAGAATGAATTCTAGGAATGACAGAGGTTAAAAACAGGAAATATATGAGAGATAGCTTCTGCCTAAGAGAGACAGAAGGGGACATAAAAGTGGATTGCTCACCCCCCTCGCTTTCCAGGGGTTTTTTGTTTTTTGTTTTTTTTTTTTTTTTTT
>PVIC010049395.1:0-13173 GCA_004025085.1 Thryonomys swinderianus | reverse complement strand
GGGGCTCAGGCACACGGCCCTCCCGCAGCAGGGAGGGACCAGGGTGCAGCTGCTCAGGCTGTGAATAAGGAAGAGACAGACGGGCCGAAGGCCTGAGCCTCAGGGGGGAGGGGACCGTGGGGGGGGGCTGGTGCAGGAGACATTCAAACAGCCTGCAGGGCTACACCCGGGTGGTCCAGGAGGGGGACAGGGACCCACAGGGCCTGGCCCAGCTGGGTAAAGCACAGCCAGCTCGGCTCCCACCCACACACCGGGTCGGCCGGGAGACACCCCAGAGAAGACCAAGCTCGGCCAACCTAAGTTGTAAGCAAATAAAAAGATGATTCCCTCTCAGTTGGAGAAATAGCTAAGGGCTTTGAACTAGAAAAACTAGAATTTTCAAAGGTACCAAGAAGAGCAGAACTCAGGCACAAGACACAGAAGCCGGAAGTTGAGGCGGGATTAACAATTGACAAAGAGCAAAGAAAAAACGGGGCTGGGCGGCAGAGCCGGGGAGCCCAGTGGGCACACGTGGGGGCCTCAGACACAGTCACACAGTCCGGAAGACGGCACAAAGCCCACCCCAGAGTTGTCGCGACACTGGATGTCAGGACCCAAAAAGGAGCCTCGAGCCTGAACAGAGAAGAGGCAGCCCAAAATACAGCTCAAGGCAGGCGCTTGCACCAACACGGCCAAAGCTGGGGGCACTATGGGGTGGGGCAAGGGGAGGTGTCCATCGGGAATGATCAACACGGCCTGCGTGGCCCCCCTTTCCTTTACACACCCACCTGCTTGGCATTTGTCCAAACACCCGCGTCCTTCTGTTCACGGACCACTCGGTCGCCCGCTCGCCTGCCATCCACCCATCCGTCTTCCATCCAAGCGTCGGCCTGTACAGCCTCTCATCAGCCACCCCTGCCTACCCACCCCACCCACGCATCCACCCGTTCACCCAGCATCTCCTCAGCCTCCACGCACCACTCACACACCCCCCATCAACCATCCATCCACCTACCCACCCGCCCACCGTCCAACCACCCAGCTCGGGCACTGGCATGATGAGAGAGAGCAAAGCAGACCCCACTTCGTGGGGCCCCCATCTGGGTTAAGAAGTTCCAATGATGGGGGCCGGAGATTTAGCTCAGTGGTTCTGGCACCTGCCTCGCAAGCGCAAGGTCCTGAGTTTGATCCCGGTAACCACATACAATGCTGGGCGTGGTGACTCACGCCCACCAACAATCAGCCAGCAATCAGCACCACATACCACAATGCCGGGCATGGTGGCTCGCGCCTGTCATCCCAGCACTTGGGAGGCAGAGACAGGAGGATTGCTGAGTTTGAGGCTTGCCTGGGCTCCATAGTGAGCTCAGGGCCAGCCTGAATTACAAAAAAAAGCAAGACCCTGTCTCAAAAAAAAAAAAGGTCCAATGCTCAGGAAAATGGAGAAAAAGGCCTAAAAGTCCTCGAGCAGCTGGGAAAAGGTGGGGGGGGCGGCGTGCAGGAGGGTCATGGGGGAGGGGAGGCCGCGCATCAGGGTCAGTCAGGGGCCCAACGGTGAGCACAGCTGAGGCTCCTGCCCAACCTGAGGAAGACCTTCTGGGCCCCTCACACACACACACACACACGAATCACGCCCACACCCACCTGTGCACACACAGGGCCACCAGAGCAGGCCAAGGCAGAGTCCAGCCCTCTCCTGTCCGGCCACAGCAGCCCCCACGGCCAAGGCCCCAGGCGCATGTGGGAACGGCACGCAAAGCCCCAGAGGACAGTGGCCAGGCGAGGCCACACGGAGCAGACCAGTGCCCTCAATGCGCAGCCCTGGGACAGAAGCAAGCCTGGCAGAGGCCTTGGCCACAGGCCCTTGGCCCAACCGCAGAACTGCAGAGGAAGCTGGGAGACAGATGGACAAACAGAAAGGAGAGGGCTACACAGCCACGCTGCAGCCCGAGCCGCTCAGACAGGGGCCCTCCAGCGTCACGGCGCCATCACAACAACCTCCCTGCAGGCCAGGCCTCAGCACCTGGTCACACAGGTGGGTAGAGAAGACTTAGAGAGGGCAACGCCCCACCGCTGCCAGGGTAGGGGCGTTCGTGACATGTAACCTGCCAGCACCCCTTCCACCAAATGCCCAACGCACCGCTGCAAGGGACAGAGGGGTCCTGAGCAAGCTCAGACTGGTGCCTCAGTTTCCCTGAGTGCTGGCTCATTCTGCACAGGTCTGAGCTGCCACCAGCACCCTGCTGGCCTGCTCCGGCAACTGCACACCGGTCCCCGCTCCTGCACCCCCCTTTGCCCCATTTCCTCGGGGCCTAGCCCCAGGGAGTCTTGGTTGTTCGGTTTCTCCCCAGCTGCCTCTGGCTCTCTGGGCACCGCGTCCCCTTTCTGGTCTGGGTCCTCCCACCTGCCCGGGCTTCCAGGAAAGGCCCCAGGTGAGGCGACACCTGCCCACCCCGCCCAAGCCCTGGGGTGCAGGGGGAGGAGCAGAGGCTGCTGCGGTGACCAGGGCGGCCTCCTCGGTGGGATGACTTCATCAATGCCTTTGAAGCAAATTCCCAGAACTGCCGACACACCCATTGTTCAACATAGAAGTAAAAACGCATTCCAGAGGCAGAACCCACGTCCCCGCCCATCTACCGCTGTGCCAGACTGGGGGACGCGCCTGGGCAGAGGGGGGACGCGGGAGGGGCGAGCTGGTCCTGAGGGACAGGCGCCCCACTCCCTGCCGCTCAGGCCACTCCAGCCCCCACTGGGGACCCGCCTCCCCCCTCGCTGACCCTGGCAGTGCCCATGGTGCCATCCCGGCTGCACACGCAGCCACAGCCTCAGATGTGAGCAGCACCGAGGACAGAGCATCAAGTCACCCCGAGGGCCCGGCAGGCACATTTCCCAAGGGAAGGGTCCTGTCCCTGCTCTGTTAGAAGTCTCAGCTGCGGGCCGTGTGGCGATGTCCATGTTAGCGGTAATTAGCTCTCGAGGCTAAAGACTAAACTCTGGAGCGATCCTGACGCAGGTCGCGCTGGCCAGCGGCATTTCTGCTGTGCTCAGGGGACCTGGTTCCACAGGACGACAGGACGTGGCTCGGCGCAGAAAGACCAAGACCTCAAATGCACAGGGAGCCCGTGGCCTGGGCAGCTGGTACAGAGCTCAAAGCCTGCACCATCCAGGTCTCCCAGGCACTGACCCACCCCAGGGACACCAGCTTGGGGGGCACCTGGCCAGGCTCACAGCCTGGGCACCCCAGGCACGGCCACAGGTACCATGCTCCTCGGGCACACGAGGAAGAGGCCCGGAGTCCCCCACGCAGAGATAAACCCGACCTTCAAAAGAAGACCAGGCCAGGGAGCAAGCCGGGGTGGGTGCCAGGCTCGGGAAAGACAGTGGCACACTGGCCATGTCGCCCCTCCGTGACTCAAGCATGCCCAACCTGAGCTTACAGCAGAGCCCCTCCCCAGCAACAGGAGCATCCAGGGGACTTCCGTCCGGAGTGGACAGTCGCCCGCTCCAGTCGCCCCGAGGTGGACGGGGAGACGAGGGACCGGTCTCCCCTGCACACAGGGCTACCGTGAACACAGGTCTGCAGGTGCCTGCGCCGCCCTGGCTGTGCACACGCGCTGGGGGTCAGAGACCCCCGGCGTCTCCCTCACGAGAGAGGGAGGAGGGGAGGCAGCAGGGGTCGCCCAATTCACACAGCTGGTCCTGGCTGGCCTGCAGCTGTGACAACCAAAGCCATCTCGAGGCCACCCGACGTCGCTGAAGGCACAGTCCCCGCTGGCTGAGAGCCTCTGGGGAAAATGCTGTCGTGTTCTGTACCGCACGCGCTCCCTTCAGAAACTGAGCCGACGCAGAACTGAGAACGGAGCAGCAGCCTGCAAGGCCCTCGGGCAGCTCCACGACAGGAAACTGGCAACCACCACTCGGGACACCCCGGGGCATGTGGGTGGGGAGGCACCTGAGGGACAGCTGGGTGGAGGGAGGAAGTCAGGGGGCAGACAGGAAGGAGCAAGGCCGTGCCCCATTGTGAGCCCAGGGCCTTGTCCTCAAGGAACTGAATAAAAACCTCAACGTTTAGGGAAGGCAAGGGACAGAGGAGGAAGGAAGCGGGCTGCCCTGGGACATTTTTGGGGTGAGAACCTGGGAGGGCCGCTGTCTGTCCCTGTCCCTTTCAGGGTGCAGCCAGCAGGGTTTTTCGCTCTCGAAGACCAGAGGTCACAGTGCCCTGGGCTGGGAGCATCTCCGAAGCCACGGTGGCCTCAGAAACACAGAGGGGCGGTCGCCACACTATCCAATGTCAAGTTCATGGAACTTTTCCTGAAATTAATCGGTGCCTTCTGCTGCCGCCGGCTGCTGCCAGATCTCCTGTCCTACAGCCCAGGAAGCCGAGGGGCCCAGGGCTGCTTGGAACGATTCCAACCCTGCACCCCAGAGGCCAGGAGCTCGGCTTACCGGGAGGGAGAGGTAATGAGAGCTGCGTGACGACAGAGAGACTGTCATCGTGGGTAAATGAGTGCCATTACCTCCGCACCGAGGGACCGGCCTTGAGATAGCAAGGAAGAGCACGCAGGAAAAAGGATCGGTCGTAATTAGCCTTATCTGCAGGGAAACTCGCAGGATCCTCTCAGTAGCCAGAGATTCAAATTAGTCTCCTGCCACTCACTGTGTCTCCGTGATCCCGTGGGTGGTGACAGCCTCAGCCCGTCCCTCGTCCTTAGCCTTCTAAAAATGACCCTATGATGACAGGGAAATTGGAGAACCTCAGCAGTGGGTCACCCTGTCTTCGGAGGGGATGCCCGGGTAGGGTCCTTGGTGGCTGTCCCTCACCCTGTCCCCTAGGCCTGAGCTCACCCTACCTTGCTGGTCTCCAACAGGCTGAGGCGGGAGGATCCCCAGGTTTCATGGCAGCCTGGCCTGCGCCTGGTCCCAAGGCTGCCGTGTTAGATGCTGAGCCACAGACGGCAGAGGATAGGACGTCCAACTGCGCAGATTCACTTGGGCCACCCACCCGCAAGGGAGCATGAGGTCTGCCTGTGTGTACCGCCCTGGCATACAGCAGGCACTCGGTAAATGCTGTGGCACGAAGGAGGGCCTCACGCTCGCTGACTGTGCTCTGGGACGGCAGCCTCAGCTTCTTCCTCTGAAGTGGGGGCGTTTGGGGGAGCACTCTGCATCCAGCCACGTGGCAGGAACTGCTGGAGATGGGTGCTGCCCCCCAGGGCCAAACAGGTAAGCCAGCGGGTACATCACAGAGGGCACCACGGAAGAGGCGCAGGTACCAGCTCGAGGATTTAGGGCAGAAGGGTGGGAGGGCAGCATAGAACAGCCCCCCCATGCAGCCTGGGGACGGTCCAGAAGACCAGCCCCTGCTGGCCTCGGACGTGGGCCGCACAGTCTCCTGGACCTCCGCTTCCTCGCTTTCTGCCCGCAGCCACCCTGGGAACTCAGGATCAGCCCTCGGCGAGACCGGAACTCCCTAAGATCCTGCTAATACCTCCCGCCCCGCCACGGGCTCTGGGAAGCCGCGTCTGTGCTGGAGCAAAAGCCTGGAGGGTAACGATGTCCCAGGTGTTTAGACTCGTCCATCACGGACACAGCCCATAGGAAGAACTCAACGCCATCTCCGGTATAAATCAAGCCGCACCTCATCCCCGGCAGCTTTGGAAAACAAGGGCACCGTATTCCCCTGGGACCGCTGGGAACCCGGTTTCCAAATGGGCCTCGATTCCGTGGAACAGACCAAAGGGCTCCGCGAGAGCCGAGGCTGACTGGGGAGACCGCGTGTCTTGGAACTGTTCCCGGGTTGGCTCTTGGATTTTAAAAAGCAACCACCGGCTGCACTGGAAGTGATTTAGCTCTGTGACGCGTCAGGACGGGTCCCGGTGAGTACGTTCTCAGAGGCGGGAGCGTGAGTCACTCTCCAAGTGACAACGAGGCATGAAAACGGCCGACAACACTTTTCAGAGCCCAAGTGATTAACAGCTTAGGATTACTACCCCTGCTCTGCGGTTGGGACTAACCAGTTACGTCTAGAGCCTGGAATAAAGCGCTTTCGCTCAGCCTGGCACGGCCATGCACACCTGCAAGCCCTGCCCCTCGGGAGGCTGGACCAGGAGGGCCAAGTTCAAGGGCAGCCTGGACAACTCAGTGAGACCCTGTTTAAAGACACAGAGGGTAGAGCGGGGCTGGAGGTGCAGCTCTGCGCTCCCCGTGTTCAATCCCCTGGATGGCAAGAAGGAAGCAGGACTCTGTGAAATCTGGAATAAAGAACTTCAAAACCAGGCCGGAGGGTTAGCTCAGTGGTTCTGGCGCCTGCCTCGCAAGCGCAAGGTCCTCAGTTCAATCCCCGGTAACCACATATAATGCTGGGCGTGGAGACACGCCCACCAACAATCAACGCCGCATACCACAGTGCCGGACGTGGTGGCTCACGCCTGTCATCCCAGCACTCGGGAGGCCCCAGCACTCGGGAGGCAGAGACAGGAGGACTGCTGAGTTCATGGCGGCTTGCCTGGGCACCATAGTGAGCTCAGGGCCAGCCTGAACTACAAAGAGAGACCCTGTCTCAAAAGCAAAAAAAAAAAGAAAAAAAGAACTTCAAAACCACTTATGATGGGGCATGGCCTCTGTCCACTCTCGGGCAGAGACACTGGAGCCGCGGCCTGCCGCCCCAATAAAGCAGGAACCCGAGTGCAGGAAGCAGCCTTCCCGAGCGCCTGCTGACTTCGGGGAGCCCCCCACGCCGTGTCACACGCAGTGTGCCCACCCCCACCCACCTCCTCAGGGCACACGCGCAGGCGCGCCCCGCACCTACCCGTGAAGTCCTCCAGGCACTCGCAGGTGTAGCCGCCCTCCCGGCTGCGACAGCGGCCGTTGGGGCCGCAGGGGCTGGAGTAGCAGAGGTCGATCTCCGTCTCACAGTAGTCGCCCGTGAAGCCGGGCGGGCAGCGGCAGCGCAGGCCGGTGATGGGGTGGATGGGCCGGAAGAGCACGGTGGTGGAGCTGATGAAGGGCGCCGAGCTGTCGAAGCGCAGCACGGACACGCACTTCATGTAGTTCTCGCAGGGCTCGCGCAGGCAGATGTTGTCGTCGAAGGGCAGCACGCGCTGGGCGGAGATGGTGGTGAGCAGGCTGCGGTTCAGGTAGATCTGCTCCTGCAGGTCCTCGGACGGGAAGAAGCGGCCGCGCACGCCGCCCGGCAGCAGCGCCGAGAAGGTCACGTTCAAGATGTTGGCGCTGACGTCCGTGTCGTTCTGGATGTTGAAGACGAAGACGTCATCCTTGGTGGTGGACAGCACGGTGGCCACGCCTTCCACGAACAGGGCCAGCAGCGGGGAGAGGAACCGCTCCTGAGACATGTTCTCCAGGCGCACGGTGATGCTGTTGGTCAGCATGTCGTCCGTGATGATGGTGACACGCAGGGTGCACAGGGCCGTGACGCTGTGGACGCCGTCTGGGGACACAAGGGCCGCGGGTCACCCGGCTACCCCGGAAAGGGGAGGCCAGCCTGGGCATCCTTCTCAACCCCGTCATCTGGCCTCTGGCGCCTACCTGGCCCCCGAGCACAGGTCCCATCCTGACCCCGAGGGACCCCACGCCACAGCGGCGCCCGCCGCAGCCCGAGCTCCCGCCCCTGAGCCTCCCCTGCGCCCCGCCTAGGACGCTGCACCTGCCTCACCTGGCATTCACCTCCCTCTGGGCACAGCTCGGCCGGTCGCTCCCACGCTGCCCCACTTGGCTGCCCACCTGTACCCCTGGCATGCCTCCCCACCCCAGCTTCTGCAGGCCTGGGCCCCCGCACCCCGGCTTGCCGGACCCCAGGCCCTTCCCAACTTGTTTGTGGGAAGTGGTGTCAAAGTTTCAGGGTCATCTAGAGGATGGAGCAGGAGACAATACCTACAGGCCACCTTTTCTGGCCAGCGTGAGCCCAGGCCTGACAAGACGACACGGGACGCAGGGTGCCCGGGAGCAGCAGAAGCCCCCCGTCCTGCGCCACTGCTCCCTGCACCCAGAGACGTGGCTCTTCCCAGGAGGGACCGTGAGTCACCTGCTTGGACACACAGGGTAGAAATGTCCCTCAGACACAGTCAGGTGCTCTACTCTGGTCAGGGCGAGGTCTGCTCATTGCCAGCCTGGATTCTATCAGACCCGGCATCACCCATTCAACAGATGAGAGAACAGAGAGGAAGAGAGGCCCAGTGACGCCCTCTGTGTGCCCAGCCCCCTGGCACCTAGAGCATGCCACACAGCCAGCGCTCCACTCAGTGCCTCTTACGTCCTCCTGTGACCTGAGAGGCGGAGCATAGGACAGGAAGCAGTGTGTGTGCAGCTGGCCCCGGAGGCTCCAGCTAAGCCTCAGGCTCACGCTCTGGCTACAGCCTCCAGAGCTGCAGGTGGGCACTCTGGACTCTCAGACGGTCCTTGGACAGCGGCTGCAAGCACGGGCGGGCGGGCACTGGGAGGAACAGGGAAGCGCAGACGGAAACCTGAATGGGCCGAGGATGTGGTGGTGCCAACCTCAAGGATAGCTGCGCCTTCGCTCCTGGCACGCGGGCCACCCCCTCCCAGAGCTGTTATTTATTCCTGTCCCCCACCCAAGGGCTCCGTCCCACAGTGGCAGAGAAGACAGCTGGATTCCCGGAAGTTCTGCCCCCTTCCCCACCGTGATGCCCGGAGGCCATGCTGGGGAGCCAGCCAGGAGAAACACGGAGCTCCGGTCCGGGACGGAGTGCCAGCTGCCCGAGGTCCTAGGCGGCCCCTGCTGGTGCTGACAGCGGGGACCCAGCGCTCCCAAGCCAGAGACAAGCTGTCCACGAGCCTCCCTTCAGTTCCTGCACACAACTTCGTGATCGGATCTTACTCTCATGTTTCTACCTGTCTCTGCCCCAAGTCCCAGAGGGTCAAGAACCTGTGGGTCTGGTTCCTGCTGTGCCAGTCCCATCTGAAGCGGTGCCTGGCACTCGCCGACCGCTGGGCGAACATTTGAGGAAGGGAGTGACAGGAGGGGAGGACAGAGGCGCCATGTGGCCCCCAACACTGCACAAGCCGCATTGAGACTCTTTTCCCACACAAGTACCTTTTTCGGTAGCTGTTTTTTTTGTCTTGTTTTGTTTGAGACAGGGTCTCGCTTTGTAGTTCAGACTGGCCCTGAGCTCACTATGTAGCCCAGGCAAGCCTTGAACTCAGCAATCCTCCTGCCTCTGCCTCCCGAGGGCTGGGATGACAGACGTGAGCCACCACGCCCGGCACTGTGGTATGTGGTATTGATGGCTGGTGGGCGTGAGTCACCACTCCCAGCACTGTATGTGGTTACTAGGGATCGAACTCAGGACCTTGCACTTGCAAGGCAGGTGCTGGCACCACTGAGCTAAATCTCTGGCCCTTTTGGTAGCTGGTTTTTCTCTGCAAAAGTCCATCACAATAGTGTACGTGGGATGCCACCTGCTTCCTGCTGGCACCTGTTAAGCAACATCCTTTTATCTTGAACCACATGTGTGTTTATCTGTTCTTGTCTCAGGTGCAAAGCCTGTATGGATTCTAAGCTAAACAGGCTTTCTCGGGGTGCACTAGGGGTCCCAAATGCCTAGCCCTCCTGTGGGCAGCCCAGAGGCACACCTGGAACAAGGAGCTACATTCTAGAGACGCATATCCTCGTGCAGGAGAAAGCAACAATATGAGCAGAAAACAGCATTAAATATTAACTGACACTGTGCTAGAAAACGCAGCACACGCCCCGCTAGTGACCTCACATGAACTTCACGTAAAACCAGGGCTGTCCTGGGCCCCAGGTCCAGCTAACGATGAATCTGCGTGAGCTGCCGTCGGCCAGGGCGGTTTCTGAACAACCTTCCGTGTGCCTGGCCTCGGGACACCGGCCCCGGCGGCCACACAGCCTGCCCGAGTCAACTCTGCACAGGGAGGAAACGGCCACCTCCTGCTGTCACGTGGACCGATCTAGACAACACGGCACCCGCAGGAAAGCGTAACACTTCCACACAAAGCAAACGGACACTCGTGCAGGAGCCCAGGGAGCCAGCGGTACGCTCTCCCCAGCGGTTCTGTCTGCGCCAGCGATTCTGCTTTATCTTTATTTACTCAGTCATTTATAGGCCAGAGGACTGAACCCGGGGGCTCTGTGCTGAGACCCGAGCATGCGTTGTCCCGCAGCGTGGCAGAGACAGCTGGGTTCCCTGTGGATTGTCCCGCTTCGGTCCCCGAGCGCTGTGATTCCAAGCGTTCGCCACCATGCCACCGGCTGTCGATGGTTTTGTGTTTGTTCAACCTTTTATAACAGAACAGCTTCCGATTGACAGAAAACTTGCGAAGAGAGTGAAGTCCCACAGACCACGCGCCCACGATCCATCTTACGAACAGGACTGCACTTGTGTGGGGCATCGAATCCCGACACTCACTCTTCAAAGCCCACACCCAGCTCAGGGGCCTCTGTTTCTCCCACTGTCCTCCTTCCCAGGATCCCAGGTGGCTCTGGCCACCGCTCTGGGTGCGCGCAGACCTGGCGGTGCGAGGACCTGCTCACACCTCAGAGGAACGGACGGGACCTGCGTCCCCTCCGACACTTCCTCGGTGTGCCAGTCTCTGCAGAGCTCAGGCCGTGTGCCAAGGCCCCGGAAGCTGGGTGGCTGGGTGTCGCCAGGGCCAGCGTGGCTCGTATCCCCCCGCACTCAGGTGTGCATTTCATGGCTAAGAGCACGGTGCTGGGAACCAGCGGCCCCAGGGCTCTGCAGTACTGAAATCGGGCCTGTGAAGCCTGTGAGGGTCCAGTCGGCCACCTCAGAGAAGGTCACTGTCCCCGAGACAGCGAGAAGCAGGTGACACAGAGTGGGCACCCACCGCAGGGCCCTGTTCCACCCCAGGTCTCCACAGGGTGGGGTCCGTGTGACCCTCGGACGTGGGTGAGGACCAGGCAGGGGTGACTGCGCATCTGTGGCAGGCCCGCCCAGGACACTGAGGGAAGAGTTCACGCCATGTCTTGGAAGGAGCTGGTGGCCCCAGCACAGGTGGGGCAGGAGGCACAGCTGCAGCGAGGGCACCTGATGGCGGATGACCCAGTCCTGGGGTGGGGCAGTGCGGCCAGCGCTAGGCGCCCCCAGGCAGCAGGACATGGCGTGGGGGAGTCTGCAGCAGTCGGGCGCTCGTGATGGAGCTGACAGTCACCGCCCAGTGCTCACAAGAGACATCTGGCCTCTCGGCTCCGGGGCCAGGAGCCTGGACTCCGCTGCCCACAGGGCCGGTGTCCCTGCCCCGCCTCCCCGGCCTGGTGTCACTGCTGTCCTTGTCATCCTTGGCCTGTAGACACGTCCCTCCCACCTTCGCCTCTGCCCCCGTGCCGTCTGTCCGTCCTCCTGAGGCTCCAGGCGGAGTGTGGGACATGCTGAGGCCAGAGCCACATAACCGAGGTGTGAGGTCCCTCGAGGGGCAGCTGCTCGGGCAGACGGAGGCCACGCGGCAGGTGTGACATTTGGCTCCCAGCTTCCTCTTTCCCGCATAACGACGGCTGAACCCGAACCCACGTCTTCTAGGTCTGGGTTCCGTCACAGACTCGAGGGGACAGGAGCGTGTGGGTGAGAGGAACACTCATGCCAGGCAGGGCGGGCACAGTGGTGGGCGAGGACTGCCCACCAAGAGGAGGAGGGGCAGGGACAGACAGCCACACTCAACTCGGTGACCCTGGAGCAGCAGGTGTCCTTAAGAGCCAGGCCGCTTGCGCTGGGTCTGGGACAAATTGTGCTGACCCTGTGGCCAAAGTGCCAGTGGCAAAAGGGTAACAAGGCTCTGCCTGATGCCAGGGGGTACAGAGGTCAGTGCCAGCTGCCCTTCACCTGTGCCCACTAGCCCTGTCTCCAGCGGGCATCCTCTGCCACCCTGAAATTCCCACCGCTGCTGTGGCTGTGGGACGGGCGGAGGCCCCGCAGGGCGCCCGGGCACCCAGCACCGGCCTGTCCTCCCCGCCTCCCCGGCCCACTCACCACAGCCCCGGCCCGGCCGCAGGCTCGGCGCACACCATGCCCTGCCCGGACAGCGCCAGGCTCTGCACCTGAACCCTTTCCAGGCGTCCCTGGTGCACTTCAGGCCCCTCCGCCACCTGCACCCAGCTTTGCTCGGAGGGGTTCCACGGGGCCGCCTGGCGCTTCCCCAGCAGGGCCTTTCCCGCCCTTTACAGCCCACCTGGACTCTGTGAAAACAAACTCTGCACACCCAGGAAGCCCCCCGAGGACAAGCCCCTGCTGAGGGTAAGGTCGCAATCCTGTGACACCCCAGCTCTTTGGGAGCCTGAGGCAGGAAGACGGCAAGTGTGAGTCTTACTTGGGCAACTCATGAAGAGGCTGTCTCAAAATAAAACATCAACAAAGGCCGGGGCTGGAGCTCCGGGCAGAACACAGACCTGGATACCAAGTGTGGGGCCCTGCATTCCGTCCCCAGCACAAAAACCGAGATAACCCTGCGGGCTGCTGGAAGGTGGCGCCGACTTCTGACAGGGCCGGGGCAGCCTGCCCACCGCTGGCCCTCCCGGCTTCCCACAGACCGAGCGGGCCAGGGACGGCCCCGCGGACCGCCCCACCCTGAGAACCCAGCGGACAGCCGTGGGCCGCCCCTAGCCCCTCATCAGCCCAAGGACTCAGGGAAACGCTTCCCACCCATCCGGTTGTGTTCTTCAAGACGAAACTGCCTCTCTGGGATCCCTGCTCATTAAGAACAAAGGATCAGGGCCGGAGGGTTAGCTCAGTGGTTCCGGCGCCTGCCTCACAAGCGCAAGGTCCTGAGTTCGATCCCCAGTAACCACATATATGCTGGGCGTGGAGACACGCCCACCAACAATCAACACCGCATACCACAATGCCGGACGTGGTGGCTCACGCCTATAATCCCAGCACTCAGGAGGCAGAGACAGGAGGATTGCTGAGTTCATGGCGGCTTGCCTGGGCACCATAATGAGCTCAGGGCCAGCCTGAACTACAAAGTGAGACCCTGTCTCAAAAAGCAAAAAAAAAAAAAAAAAAAAAAGAACAAAGGATCAGTTCCTCCAAAAGCTAAACGCAGAATTCACAGAGGACCCACAGGGGAGACACGGTCATAAGAACTCCTACGTGATGGGCAGCAGCATCGTGCCTGGGAGCCAAAAGGTAGAAATTCAAACGTCCACCCGACAAACAAGCAAAGCTTGGCCCCAGTGCACCATGG
>PVIC010049393.1:0-13173 GCA_004025085.1 Thryonomys swinderianus | reverse complement strand
GCTGGCACTGCTAGAAGACTACCAACAACATGGGAAAAAATCTTTACTAGCTGTGTATCAGACAAAGGGCTATTATCGACAATATATAAAGAACTCAAACAGATCAGCCTCCCCAAGTTTAAAGACCCAATTAAAAAATGGGCAACTGAAATGAACAGACACTTCTCAGAGGCAGAAATCAAAGCAGCCAAGAAACATACTTTTTTTTTTTTTTGAGACAGGGTCTCACTTTGTAGTTCAGGCTTGCTCTGAGCTCACTACGTAGCCTAGGCAAGCTTCGAACTCAGAAATCCTCCTGTCTCTGCCTCCCGAGTGCTGGGATGACAGGCGTGAGCCACCACGCCCGGCGCTGTGGTATGTGGTATTGATTGCTGGTGGGCGTGAGTCTGCACTCCCAGCATTGTATGTGGTTACCGGGGATAGAAGTCAGGGCCTTGCGCTTGTGAGGCAGGAGCAGGAACCACTGAGCTAACCCTCCGGCCCTTCTCTAATACTTTTAATGTTCTATTCTTGTGCTGAATTTCTGGAATCTTGACTATTATATGCCTTGGTGTAGATTTTTCTTTATCATGATTAATTGGAGTTCTCTATATCTCACTTATCTGTTTGTCAAATTCTTTTTCCATGCTTTAGAAGTTTTCTGCTACTACTGTGAACAGGATTTTTGTCATTCACACTAACTCTTGTTTTTTCACTGACACCTGATAATTTTATGTTATTCTTCTTTGCATCATGCGACAGCTGTTGGATTGATTTTTTTTTCTTGGTGGTCCTTTGCTATTTTAAAGAAATCTTTCTTTTTAGATAGTTTTTTTTTTTTTCCAGTACTGGGGATAGAACTTGGGCACTTTTGCTTCCAAGATAGGCACGGTACCACTTGAGTTAAATCCCCAGGCTCAAGAAATCTTTCTTTTTGTGATTGCTAAATGGAATCTTGCCTTTGGCCTGATATTCTGTCTTCACATTGGCTCATTACACTCCATAAACTTTTAATGGAATTTTCCACCTTTTAGATATCTGAATCTATTTCATAGATTTCATTCTTTTCTGTATGGGAAATTTATGTTTTCCATCATTTTCCTAAGCTTTTCTAGTTTTAAAAATCTCTATGTGGTCTAGAGTCACTAAGCATGTCTTTTATTATGGTCATCATCTCTGTAGTTCTGACAAATTATTTCTGATTTTTTTCTAGATCTTATTCACTTGCTTTGCTACTTCTGCTATTATCACTTCAGAGAGTTTGGGCAGATAGCCTTTGAATTCTTCTACTTCATTGGTCCCTGGGCTTTCTTTGAGTAGCTGAAAGTCTAGGGTTTCATCTTGCTTCATTTTCTTCTCATTTTGTATTTTTTTTTTTTTAGTTTAACTCCTGGGTTGATGCTTATAAATTGCTTACAGTGAATAGCTTTATAGGTAGTATTTAAAACCCTTAGGAAATGACAACTTCTCAGAGATGTTTTCTAAGGCTTTTGGATTTTGAGTCTGTCAAAAGATGTTACTTTTTCAATTTGTTGGGGTTGAGAAGTTGTTGCTTACTTGACCCAGCTCCTGGTTCTTTGGCATTGGTATTTTTTATGACCCTCAGGCAATATCAGTCTTGGCATACAAGGAAGAACAACAGATTAGATCAATTATATCAGGTTGGCTAAAATAGTACAATCAGCAGTAATGATAGCATTATAAACAGCCTAGAAAATGACAAATGACGATAACTATCAATTTGCCAACTTAACTGTATGAACTACATTTCTTGTTACATAACAAAATCTGAAATGAACCAGAAAAGTGTAGGCAGTAAATAAGCCCTCATTATGATGATTTTACCCTAAGGAGAGAAAATTTAAAAGGAGTGAGTGAGAAAAATAGAGAAATCAAAGAGGAAGAGGTTAGAAGCAATGCTAGAGGACACAGGAAGAAGTACAGAATTTTAGTGAGGAAGAGGGAAAGATAAAAGGAAGAAATAAAAACAAGACCAGAACAACAACAAAAAGACTAGAAACAATGTTCACACTCATATAAAAACAAGAATCATAAAAAAAAGGCAAAACAAAAAATTAAAGGTGCCCACTTTAAGAAGTGTCTCTGCTGTCACTGGTTGACAAACTAGGCAGACAGAATCATCCACATCCATGTTTCATAAGCCCAGCAGCCAGCCTCTTGCTGGCTGGAGCCTGATACCTTGATCTCCCACTAACTTAACTCAGCAACCTCTTTCTGACACTACTGGAGGCTAGATGAAGCCATCCTGCAACAGCTCTCAATTCCAAGCTCAGTTCCCCTTTTCTCCAAGATGGCTACTGTCTAATCATGCTCTCTTGAGGGGCATCTGAACCTGAATAGCTCACCAGACTCTGAAGACTGCTTTGTCTACTGCTCTAGTCCTCGCACAGGTTTTCTTGTGAAGGCCTCTTGCGTCAGCAGTTGTCACAGTGCATCTGCAGGTTTGAGCTACCCCTTCCATGCAGTGAGTCAGGGCTCAGGGGAAAGTGCCACTGCCGCTTTTTTTTTTTTTTCCATTAAAATCTCTTTGCTCTCCCTTTGAGCTTCAGTTCTCATGTCAGATCTTTTCTGGGTCTTGAGGACCCACTTCCTTCCTTCTCTTCCTCACATTGTTACACTATAGTGTCAGGGCACCAAATCTGAGACAGGTTCTTTCTGTGCTGTTCATCACTTCACCATCTTCCCTCACCACTCCACCACCTTCCCCTGTTTATTTTTTTTCTGAAGAAATTTCCTTCTTTTGGTGGACTACGGTGTAACAACATAGTGATGCTCCAAAGGTGGTTACTGGAATAGCAACTCCAACATCACCAGGGAACTTGTTAGACATAGAAATTCTGGGGCCATATCTCAGACCTAAAGGATCAGAAACTGTTTTAAAAACTCAACAGGTGACCTTATGATGAAATTGAGGTCTTCTCGGCAAGGCAGCTGCTTTTCCTCAACTGAACATTTGTATCAGAACAGTTTTAAAAAGTTTCAGGTCTTTTGAAATGGCAGTTTAGTAATTCAACCTTGTCCATGGAGTTTTGGAACAGAGGCTGAAATCAGGAATAGATACTGATGTGATCTATATTTGTTTAAAGTCATATATAAACCAACCCTGAATGAGAGAGGTAAAAGGGGTTTGGGACATGACCTTGACCCCACCTCTTCATGATCAGGGAGTACCTGTGAATGTAAAGGATGTAGCTGGATATTATAGTAGGATCTTTTTTATTTTTTATTTTTTGAGACAGGGTCTCGCTTTGTAGTTCAAGCTGGCTCTGAGCTCACTATGTAGCCCAGGCAAGCCTCGAACTCAGCAATCCTCCTGTCTCTGCCTCCCGAGTGCTGGGATGACAGGCGTGAGCCACCACACCCGGCACTGTGGTATGTGGTGTTGACTGCTGGTGGGCATGAGTCCCCACGCCCAGCATTGTATGTGGTTACCAGGATCGATCTCAGGACCTTGTGCTTGCAAGGCAGGCACTAGAACCACTGAGCTAAATCTCCAGCCCTATTGTACGATCTTTTAATTGGGGCCAAGTCGAAGGATCATCTTATCCGGGCCAAACTGGGACAAAAGTCTCTGTCTCCTGATTCCTGGTCCAAGGATTCCATTTCCTCCCAGAGGGAACCCATCTTCCAGTTGGTTAATATTGGCATTTCAGGGATCTAAGAAAGAACTTCATTCCATACAGTCTTTGGCACATGCTGCGGCTTATGTCTGGACATCCCCCAAAGCCTCATTCAGTCATAAATGGGGCTTTTATTCAGAATTGCTGGATCTAGAGTGTGTGACAGTGTCACATACTGGAAGTGATTCATGGTGCAGTGCTAGAATCAAGGGCATTAGGAGTAAGTGTGTGAGTGTTATCTGCCCTAAGCAGTCTGGATAAGATATAAGGGATAGAAAGAGCTGTGATCAACCTTTGTTGTTTTGTTACCTTCTGCCCATCATGAACGGTTTCTTCTCTGCAATGCTGCCCTGCATTGGACCCAGCTGATTATGGGCTGAAATTTCTACAGACTGTGAGCTAAATAAACCTCTCCTTCTTTAACTTGTAGGTGTTGGGTAATTTGTCTCAGGAACAAGAAAAGTAACTAAGAGAGCACATCTGTGGGTAGATGGAGGGAGAGGTGGATAAAAGGTGGTTCTGCTTTGCTTAGGTTCTGCACTTTTCCTTGCTTTTATGACAAGATAGGTTCCCTTCAGTCAACAAAGAAATCATACAACCTTCATCAAAGAAGCCCTTAATTCTACAATCTATCACTGCACATTTGCTGATCACCTACTATGCATGTGGCACTGCTAGGCAGTGTGGGAATTACATGGGTGAATGAGGCTCAGGTTTTACTATCAAGATGCCAATTAACAAGGAAATCATTTCACTTAACATCCAAACCAGGCCATCTTTTGAAAGCAGAAAGTGTTGATAATATTTATTCTGTGACAAGAAGTGCAAACTGGAACTTTGTTGAGTAAACCATGATGCATCTGGAAATGGAAGATACATAAAAATACAATATCTCTAGTTGAATGAGGTGAGTTTGACTATTCATGGCCTCTATATATAACCAACATATAGAATATTATAAAAACATTAAGAAGATGATGTAATTAAACTTTTTAGAAGAAAGGGCATTTGACTAGGAATTTTAAGTTTGCATAATGTCATGGTATTCCACCAACTACCTGTGCACATGTGTACATACTGTGCACAATGGTGATGAAGTTAAAAATCTCGAGTGTGTGAGGAAGGTGGTGATTACCTGATGTAGTTGGGGTATAAATAGTTCTCTGGTGTGTGGGATGGAAAAACAGAGGGAGGCAAGGAAAGGAATAGAGGTAAAGCTACTGGAGTTTAGAATGTCAGCTGGTCATCAACTGGGTATGTTTAACAATGATAAGGCGTAAGTAGAGTTCTAAACAGATTGTTAGCTTTTGGTTTTATTGATTTTGTGGCTTCGCTGAGGTTCATTCCCTGGTTGGTCTGTGTTTATGGTTGTAGATTAGTTGGAACTGGGTCTGCTTTACAGAATTTGGCTTTGTGCAGCACATATATAAGAACTTCATTGATGTCTCTATGATGGCACTAAAGGATGTTGTTTCTGACAAGGAAGGGGTGACAAATGAGCTGAACAAAAGACTCATTTGCCATTACCTCCTCAAGGAAAAGGAAGTAAGGGCTACTGTATAAGTGAATTTTTTCTCTTTCAGTTGTGTTGCTGTTTTGGTTTGAATAGTTTTCTGTGGGAGTAAGTTTCGTAGAAAAGACCCTTATTTGGATGGCTGTATCTTTGGATAAAGAAATATAAAACAGAAAATAAAATTTAAAAATTCCTGCTCTTTTGTTTGCATGATTTTCATTTTCCTCTCTAATTGTTCTTGTCAGTACCACCAATGTTCTCCAGATGGCTGATTCTGATGATTGGCTGGCTCACTACATATTCTTCACTTGGTTTTCAATACACTGCTCTCTTTCACTTTCTCCATCCTTCATACTTGCTCTTTTGCACTGTTTTAAAAATGGTTTTTCCTATTCCCTCTGACGTTGTGAGATTGGAATGCCCGTTGCTCTTTGGCTTCTTCTCTTTTATGTCTGCATTCAGTTGTTTGATGATGTCACACAATCTGAAGGGTTTAAATACCATGTTGACTTCTGTTCTCTTGTTCCTGAATGCTGGTCCCTAAAGCTGGCCATGTACCAGGTATCTCCACTTAACTGAGATATCCCAAATTTTAAAATGTTTAGACATGAACTCTACTCTTTTCTTAAAATAGATTTTCCATCGAATGCACTAGGACATCCCAGAAAGCTTGTCTTGTCTTTAGAATGTCTCTAGAATCTGGCCACTTCTTTCTACATTTACTCTTACCTCTTTGGACCAAGACATTATTATCAATAACTTCTAAACATTTTTAATAGTCTCTTTCTTCCATCTTGTCCTCTATAGTATATTCTCCACACAGTGGTCAATGATATTTAGAAATATAAATCCAATCATGTCATACCTCTGATCAAAATTTTCCAATAATTTTTCCATTTCATGTTGAGTAAAAGGCAGAGTTTATTTGTATTAATTCTTTTGCATTCATTCCTTCAAATATCCAGCCTCACTGGACTTTTTAGGACCACCCCAAGCATACCCCTGACTCAAAGCTGAGGGCTCTGTCTGGAATTCTCTCTCTTCATATGGAAGAGTATGGACCACTCCACTCCCTCATCTCAATCATTTGTATGTTAGGACTAAAGTGACCAGTATATGTTCTAGGGGACAGACACTCTAGGACACTGTTTATTAGGGATTATTCTTGGGATCAACAGTATGGAAAGGAAGGGAAGGAAATGGCCAAGAGGGGAAGTCAAGTTGTGGCAAAGGATTGATGACAAGATTGACCAACCTTATACTGAGCTCTGGAACAACAATGGCCCCTCACTGGGATGAATGGGACAGACTATTATGTTTCTCTTTTCTGTGAGTTCTGATGTTGGATGAAGGCACTTTCTTTGGGGGAGGCAAGTCCTAAAGGAGTTGTCAACATTTCTTCCTTGAAGAGGAATCTGGATATGATGTGGCTGCCAAGTCAGCTTCCTGATTAGTATTATTCTGAACACATTACTTCTGTTTCCAGACTGTGCCATGCCCTCTGCTCTCCTAGATCTTCTTTAACTTGTTCTATTTTTCCATAGCACTAACCATGTTTTAACAAACTGTATCATTAATTTATTCTGTTTTTGTTTAGAGTCTTTAGCCTTCAACTGGGTTGTAGGCCTAAGAAGATCAGAGATTTCTATTTTTGCTCACTGCTATATGCTGAGTGCCAGAAATATACCTGGCATTAGTGGACACAATAAATATTTGTGAATGAGTAATTCTAGTTAATAATAAATATAATATGAAACATGATTAGGAGTTAGTGTTGAAAATAGGACATTAATTCTGTCTTTAGAGTTCCTGGTTTTCACTGCTATGTAAAATAAGAGAGATACTATGAGGTGTTTATTTCTAATTTTCTACAGCTATTCATAAGCCTCCAGGGTTGGGTGACCTGCTTCTGACCTGTACTTGATTAGCTCAGCTTTGGGCCCTGAAGGGAAAGAATGAGTAATGACACATGGAAGTCTGATGACCCGTACAAAATGTGTAATGTGCTTCTTCTAATATTTATGAAGGCTGACATTTCATTTATATGATATTATTATTTATAATACATATATATTTCATAATATTCTAATTTAAAAGGCCTGACATGTTAGGATCCATAGATATTTTAACAGTTGTCTTATTAGCTCTGATAGTCAACATAACTTGGTAATATAGGCAGCAGCTTAACAGTAGCAGGGATTGAAGTAGGAAGGAAAAAGAATTTAGCAAAACAAAGATATAAATTCTTTTTGTCACCACCAGCTGAACTTGGAGGTCAGGTCAGGTCAGATTTTATTGGTCTTGGCTAAAGGCCAGTGCAAGATTTACAGAGCAAGGATGAGGCTCTGGGTGAGAACAGCATGAATTACAGGGTAAGCCAGAAAGACACATGAATGTGGTCAGTGCGTCTGAGATGATTTTTATCAAAGAAATCTGCAGAACCACTGTATCACCATCAGTTTTGTTGCAAAGTTTTAAAAAATATTTCAAAATATATCTTTATTTCTAATGGGCTCATTGAAGAAAGTCTGGAAATAGGAAATCATAGTATGGAAAATGAAAAACACCCTTGTTCATACTGTTCATTTCCTTTTAGACTTTTTTCCTGCACAGCCATTCACTTGCACTTTTACACTCATACACATAAAAATCTTTTCACTTTTTCAAAGATAAAATCAAATTGGGGACACAACTGTGTGTCTTACCTTATTTAACATCAAACTTTTTAGCATTTGCTCTTATTACTGAATGCTTATAAATGATTTTCAACTTAAATAGCACAATGTAGCATAGCACATATACATGTGTGTACATTTTGTCAGTAGTCCTCTATTTGTACATTTATATTGTTCCAAAATATTAGCATTAAGTAATTAGTGTTGTACTATTACTGCTGCCATTCTTACTGGAAACTACCTAATGTTCAAAAAAAGTACAATGGATACATTTTAGTATATTTACAATGGATTTGTTCAACTCAGAATTAAGATGATCTCTGACTATAAAATTTAAAAAGGTAAATCTCACAAAGTATTCTGAGAAAAAGAAGCCAGCCAAAAGAATACAAAACATGCTTTAATTTATGTGCAAAATAAAAATCGACAAAATATGGTGTTAGAAGTCAGGGTATTGGTCACTTTTGGCAGGCAGCAGTTTTGCCAGGAAAGGAGACTGAAGGGGTTGCTGGGTTACAGGTAATGGTATTTTTTTAATCTAGATTTTAAAGCATGATTTCTGTATGTGAAAATCAGCTAGTTGTACACTTAGGTCATATTTATTTCTTTGTATATAATATACTTCAATAAAAAGCTACTATTAAATGTATTTGAGGGGCTGGAGGGTTAGCTCAGTGGCTCCGGCGCCTGCCTCGCAAACGCATGGACCTGAGTTCGATCCCCCGTAACCACATATAATGCTGGGCGTGGAGACACGCCCACCAACAATCAACACCGCATGCCACAATACCGGACATGGTGGCTCACGCCTGTATTTCCAGCACTCGGGAGGCAGAGACAGGAGGATTGCTGAGTTCGCGGCGGCTTGCCTGGGCACCATAGTGAGCTCAGGGCCAGCCTGAGCTACAAAGCGAGACCATGTCTCAAAAAAAACCCCCCAAAAACAACAAAAAAAATGTATTTGATAAACCACAATTCATATTCCCTCAGTTGCTTCAATTTGCATTTCTTGGATTTTTCTCTCATGTTTAACACTTTTTAAAAAATATTTGTTTTTTGCTAATTTTTACATGAAGATATTTATCTTTTTATATAAATATTAGATATATATTTATATAGGTATTAGATATATTTATCTTTTTAGATAAATATTAAATTTAGAAGCTTTTTAGAGACTGAGAATATTAACCTTTTGTCATTACGTCGCAAATAGTTTTTTTACTTGTTATTTTTCTGGCATAAAAAAGTGCCTAATTTAATTTTTTATGCAATCATTCTCTATAATTTCTTTTCATTTATGCTTAAGCAACTCAAATGGCTTCAGACTTCATTGTTTGTGAATACAAATACAATCATCATAATATTTTAGTTTTTTGGTTTGTAGCTTCCACCCATTGAAGTGGAGGAACTCAATGTCTGTCTTGCCTTTGCATACTCTGTACCTCCTCAGTTATTTCTGGGAATCCTTGCGTTCCCCAGCCTTTGTTGATGAAGTTATTTGTCACCTTTAAGCTTTGGAGGGGGCCACATCACCACCACTGCTATAGGCAGTCACTAATACTGCTGGATACAGATGTAGCATGTTCATATAAATACACTCATATTTTAGTAGTTACTATAACATCTGCTAATTTATTTTATCTGTTGTGTTAAGTTTTTTAAAGCTTTTTTTATTTTTAAAATTGAATTCTTTACATTTTTATATATAGCTCACAATCACATTCAACATTGGGGGAATTTGTACCAGCATATGACAGGAGTTAATTCGCATTTTTACCCATATCCCTAATCACCCACAACCCCCTACCCCCATATACATGTTATTTCTTTTCCTTTCCAAATTATATTTATTCTTTCCCCTCATTACTTTCCCTTGTTGTGTTAGTTTTTACATTTTTATCCTTATATAATTGTATGTTTTTGTATTTCCAGGTTTTTTCTCTCTGATAAAACCAGCCAGAAGTTACCAGATTTTCTTTAATTTAGTTTACTTAGTAAACTTTTAATTAGCAATTCTGTTTACTTCATTAGAACTGGCTGATTTTTGTTTTCTTTAATCTTAATTCTTTATTCTTGCATATTTAATTTGTTATTTACTTGTGATTTTTCACAACCACTTCTGTTAAATCTTAATTTAGTTAGTTTTTGCTTAATAAGGTAATTAAGTTTATCCCTGAACATTTAAATCAGCCATTAATTTTTAAGTAATCTTTTTATTGCAATAACTTATTTTCTCCAAGTTAAAATGTGTTCATTATAAAATTTCAAACAGTGCCGGGCGTGGTGGCTCACGCCTATAATCCCAGCACTCGGGAGGCAGAGACAGGAGGATTGCTGAGTTCAAGGCTTGCCTGGGCTACATAGTGAGCTCAGGGCCAGCCTGAACTACAAAGCAAGACCCTGTCTCAAAAAAAAAAAAATTAAAATTTCAAACACACATGCACATGGAGGATAAAAGTGGAATTCTCTCTTTTTGCATTCTTTCTCTAAAATACCCCTTTCTTTATCCAGACATAAACAGTATTAATGATTTGGTATATATCCTCCCAGATCATTTGTATAAATTTACCAGTGTATGTGTTGACTTATATGTATTTATATGTATATGTATATTTATATGTATATGTATTAGGCATATCTATGATTTATGGATAAGTATTGTTCACATTATGCAGATTGTTCTTTAAGTTTATATATTTTTGTATATCATAGGTAAATATTAATTATCAATTACCCTCTAATGGTGTTTTACCAATTAATATTATTTCCAAGAGCTATGTTTCTAATATTCTATTTAACATTAATATATCTTTTCTAATTTTTGCAAAATTGATAGTAAGAAAATATATTCTTATTTATATAGCTGTTGACTTTGATTATAAATGAAATTCATAGCATTTAATTTGTCTATTAGCTACTAATACTTCTGTATATTGCTTATCCACATTCTTGGCTCAATTTGCTATTAGGTTGTTTATCATTTTCTGATTTATTTGACTAAATTTTCTCATTATTTTCCAAGTGGTTGATAAATAATTCATTTCCTATGTGACCTAAGAAGTATTGATGAGAATAGTTTTATATTCCAAGGCAGTTGAGGAATTTTTAAACTTGAAATGTCATTTGTTTTCAATTTTATGGCACTGAGGATAGAAACCTAACCTGTATAATGCTTGTTTTTGGAATTTATGGTCAAATACATAATAATATTTTAACTATTTCCATAGACACTGGCAAAAGGTGGATTTCTGTTACAGATTATGTAGTATGCACCTATTATATCAAACATATTGCTTACGTTGCAGATTCTTTATACCTTCAGAAAAATTTCCCCAAATATGACACATCACTTAAAGTTTTCTAGTCCTATATTTTGTCAATTAATCCTTAAGCAGCTTTTTGTTTTACATTTTTATGCAATATTATTTAGCACAAATGCTTTTTTTTAATTGAATTCTTTATTGGTACAATTTATATATATCTCAAAATCACAAATGCTTTTTGATGAGCATATCTTCATTGTAGATTGCATGTTTATTGTTAACTGACCCACTTTAGCCTAGGTTGTTTCTGTATTTATTTGCTCTTTTCCAAAAAATACTTTAGAACGTATCATGTTGTGTTTTAGGGTTCTCTGTTATAAATATGCATACAATGTTTCCCCTATTTTTCTTCACTGAAAGTCTTTGTTTCTGTTTAAATGATAAGCATGTGAGGGAAAGCATATGTTAATTAGCTGATTTTAACCATTCCATAAATTATACATACATATTTTAAAACATCATGTTGCATACCATACACATAAATGTTCACTTGTGAATTTAAACATACTCTTTATTTCTAAAATGTGCATATTTAATTCATAAATATTTGTTGTTTTTCCTGCTGCATTTGCTTGTACCTTTGTCATTTTATTATGTTTTCTTCTTAGGGTTTCTTTGTTTTATTTACTTTTCTTTTGTTACACAGACTTGTTTCTTTGCCTTTATGTCTCCCAGGAAATGGAAAACAGAAAATTCTATGAATCACAGGACATATATTTTTCATATTTTTAGAATTAAAATGCCTCTTAAAATTGATGATAGATTATAGTTTAATTGGTATCTTATATTTTCTTTCTTCATGATAAATCAAAACGTACCCCAATCATAGAAATTATTGTTAGATAAGATGGAACACAGTATGTTCTCTTTTTGGATTAATATTTTAAAAAGTTAGAAAATCAGTTTTAAGTCAAGAATAAAAGTACATTTATTGATTAATTTTTCAGCTTTATTTCTGTATAACTGACAAATAAAAGTTATATACATTTATGTGTACAACATATTTTATAATATATATAATTTGCAAAATGGTTTTTACCATCAAACTAATTAATATATCTTTAACCTTACATGTTATCTTTCGTGCATATATTAAGAAAAGGACACATCACTAAGTACAATCACCATGCTGCACATTAACTTATTCATCTAATAGCTACAAGTTTATACCCTTGGCCATCATCACCCCATTTCCACCGTATCTTTCTCTTGGTAACTACCTTTCTATTCTGTTTTTAGGAGTTCAATTTTTAAAAAATTCCGCTTATGAAATCTTAGGGCATTTGTCTTTCTGTGCCTAGTTTATTCTTTTTTTTTTTTTTTTTGAGACAGGTTCTTGCTTTGTAGTTCAGGCTGGCCCTGAGCTCATTATGTAGCCCAGGCAAGCCTCGAACTCAGCAGTCCTCCTACCTCTGCCTCCTGAGTGCTGAGATAACAGGCCATGCCCGGCATTGTGGTGTGTGGTTACCGGGGATCGAACTCAGGACCTGTGTTTGGAAGGCACATGCCAGGAACCACTGAGCTAAATTCCCAGCCCCCTGTTGAACAACTTTTATTATACCTGTTTGCCATATATATGTCTTTTTTGAAAAATGTCTGGTTAGGTCTTTTGCTCATTTTTATTTTTTACTGTTTATTTCACCGCTAATATCTAATCACCTCTCCTGGAGCTGCTTAATCGTGTCAAGTTGATCACAGTGATTCACTGTTCCAGGAGCAACTCCAAAGGTACTTGAGATGTCAGTGGCAGATAGGAATGCTGTGTGGATGCTTTGGGTTTTAGCACTTCAATTAAGATGTGCTTAAGTAGTCCCAGGATTTTGGCAGGCTGAGATAGGAAGATCACAAGTTCCTGCTCACCCTAGGCAATTTGGCAACTCGAGACTCTGAAAATTAAAAAAAAAAAAAAAAAAAAAAGACTGAGGGTGTAGCTGGGAGGTGTAGCTCAATCTTTTGCCCATTCTCTCTCTTTCTCTCTCTCTCTCTCTCTCTCTCTCTCTCTCTCTCTCTCTCTCTCTCTCTCTCTGAGATAGGGTCTCATT
>PVIC010049392.1:0-13181 GCA_004025085.1 Thryonomys swinderianus | reverse complement strand
TTTTTTTTTTTTTTTGCTTTTTGGAGACAGGGTCTCGCTTTGTAGTTCAGGCTGGCCCTGAGCTCACTATGGTGCCCAGGCAAGCCGCCGCGAACTCAGCAATCCTCCCGTCTCTGCCTCCTGAGTGCTGGGATTACAGGCGTGAGCCACCACGCCCAGCATTATATGTGGTAACCGGGGATCGAACTCAGGTCCTTACAGCTTGCGAGGCAGGCACCGGAACCACTGAGCCAACCCTCTGGCCCAGGCTGGGCCTATTTTAACAGGCCCCCATGCACACTGTTGTTCCTGTTCTGAGGATGACACCAGCATGCAGGTCCTGGGTGACTTAGCAGGTGGCGCCGATTGGGATAGGGTGGGATGAGGAGTCCTGCTCTGAGAGGCCACAGGGCTTGCAACTGAGTGGAGATTCAGCATCCACCAGTTCACAGCTGGTCTCAGGGAGGTGGAGGTAGAGAGTGGGAGAGTCGAGGGCATGGTCCATTTCTCCAGGAGCACAGGCTTCCAGGCCATTAATTTTAATGTCATGCAAATGGGTTTATGGACACGCTGAAACAGTATTAGTCAAAAAGCATGAGTAGCATGATAATTAAATCTCCATCCATATTTTATTCTAGCACATTTATAGTGTATCCTTGCCCAGCTGGTGTGATAGATTACTAGCCTTATAATTATATAAATTGCAAAGTACAAAAAAAAAAAAAGTAGTGAATTGTGATGCCCCAAACAAGGAAGTGTGCATTAACTTTTGCCCTTGCTTTTGTTTTTCTTTCTTTCTTTTTTTTTTTAAGTTTTGACAAGGTCTTACCTTGTAAGTCAGGCTGGTCTTAAACTCACTATGGAGCCCAGGCTGGCCTTAAACTCATGGTGATCCTTGTGCCTCAGCCTCTTGAGTGCTGCGATTAAAGGCATGCACCACAGCTGGGTGTGGTGGCTCACGCCTGTAATCCCAGCACTCAGGAAGCAGAGGCATGAGGATTGCTGAGTTTGAGGCTTGCCTGGGCTACATAGTGAGCTCAGGGCCAGCCTGAACTACAAAGCGAGATCCTCTCTCAAAAAAAAAAAAAAAAAAAGGCATGCACCATCATGCCTTTCTTAAATTGTATTTTCCAGTATATGAAACAAGGGGATACTGGTGTATGTTTAGTGTTTCTTTTTGGCACCGCTGCCTTGATGCATGTATTCTTGGTGAGCAACCTCATGCCCTAGAATTCAGCCAGTCGTTCCTTACTGAGCCATTCCAGGGAATCAGGAGCCCTGAGTTCTGCCATAGAGGTTGCCAGAGACCCATCAAAAGACTCCCCTCTGGTTCTCTAGCACATTAGGAACCAGAGCATTAGTCCCTCTAAAGTGAGCATATCGTGTCATGAATTCTTTCTCTGTCTTCACCTCTTTGATTGAGATTTCCCCAACATAACCCTTTACAGGACTTTGAAGTTGAATATCTCTCATTTCAAAGGAACTTAGCTAGGCAGAATGGCCAACAAGCTTGAGATGTTCCTGGACATTTAGAAGCAGAACACATAGGACAGCAGAGTTGGTAAACTGAAGCTAGGATCAGTGGGCTGGAAATGTGGCAGTGACGAGGGGGTGCCACTGCAGACTTAAGGAACTCTCCATGTAAGTGTGACTGCTGTCGGCAAAGCAGGTGGCCACACTCCTACCCTTTTCACTGCAGTCTGTTGGTAATTCTCCTAAGAGACTGCTGGGAGAAGTGGCAGTTTTATTGCCTGTAAGCTGGTCTGATAGGGGAGGCCACTTGAGAATGATTGCATAAGGAGTGCAGTCGCACCTATCTGTCACCACCCTGCCATAAGAACAACTTTGCTTTGAGCGCTGCACCTGCTGGAGTACCGACAACCTCTGTTTACACAGAGGCCAGCTGTCACGTGAGAGGTTAGGGGGCCACCCTGGGAAATGGCAGAAGTCCATTGCAGTGTGTCAGAAAACAGCCTTGCATCATAATTCAGTACCGTGTGGTAAAGTGATCGTGGTGCAAGATTCCAGGGACCACCTGGCCCATTCTGTCTCTTGTGAAGTACAGCCCCAAACCTATATTGTTTTGTTGACTGGTTTTACTCTCTCAGTACAGATCTTGCTCTCACCTTATGGATTTCATGAGATTTCCAACCTTGGTGATTATCATAGCCACTTGCTGTTAAGTCCTTCTCATACACAAACTAAGCAAGTACAATGGCTTATGTTTAGGTGTCTCCCAAAGCCTCATGCTTTTTCTGAGGTGGCTGAAAATCTAGAGTGTGATGCTTAGATTGAGGGGATGTGGTTACTAAACCATGTAAGTTACTGGTTTGGTAGTGCATAATCGTGGTAGTCTGCGTGGGATAAAAGGGACAGAACAATGCTGTTAAGGGTTGCCTTTGCTATTTTCTGCTGCCATGAAGGGTCGCTCCTTTGCCACCCTTCCTTGGAGCCAGCCTATTATGGACTGAACCTCTATGAACCGTAAGCCAAATAAACATTTTCCCCTGTAACTCTGGGTGTTGGAACTTTGTCTCAGCAAAAAGAAAAAAAGTAACTATTCACAGCAAACTATTTGTAACCTAAAAATAATACCAGAGTGATACTCATAATTGCTGTTTGCTTTTATTCCCCATCCCCAGCTACAGGATCTTGGCCACTGCTACTTTTGGTATCTTTGGAGCTTCTTCCCAGGGAATGGATATGGCATTTGTTGGCCCTTCCTGGGTGCTGACCATTTTTTTTCCATGGCCAACTCGAACTGGAAACAACATGAAAACCAGTCTCCCTTGTGCACCATATACCCAGCCTCCCCCAGAGGCCATATAGATTCAGGAGTCATCACCAAATAATGGTAACCTTTTTATCCTGGTCTGAACTGAGGAAACCTATTTCTTTCTATCCTTTGGCTTCTCCACCCACAGTCGGCCAGCCTTGGCTTCTAAAAACACTACGTACACTTTTATGCAGCTTCCCAATTAAATTTCTTTGAAAAAGTCTTGGCAACTCAGTACTTCTCACATTTTTGTTCTTTGGCTTCCAAAGTGAACCTGGTAATCACACCAAAGAAAAGTTTACAATGTGTGTTATGTTGGTCAGGTTTGTGATTCAGAGTTGTTTTCCTGTCCTCTTCCTCCTTGTTTAGCATCCTTTCCCCTCCAGGAACATATTGAATGGTCTTTTGGGAAGACTGAAGCTTCCAGCTCAGCCACTCTTGGTGTTATTGTTGCGACTACATGCACTTCTCAGCCAGGTTGAGATTCCATGATTGGTGCACAAGGTAAAGTTCTGGCCAAAGGCACATGGCCTGAGTTTATCCCCAGCCCTGCTGGTTGCCAGCCATTCTTTATGAGAAGACCTGTTTCTTTCCCTTACCCCAATGAGTTTGTGTGGAGGTAAATTACAGCATGTTTCACACAGTCATGACCCCATAACTAAATGGCAAGCAGTCAGTACTGTGTATGTCAGGACCCTTACAAATGGGATGGGAAAGTGTGGATCTTTAAAAGCCAGGTGAATTGGAACATAGTGGAACTTTACTAAGGCCTTCTAGAGACCCTGGAATTTAGAAAGGATTTGCTGATATTGTTGAGTTCATTTCAAGGAGTATTTAACTGTGGATACTAGTTAGGGATATTAATATAAGGCACGTGGGTCTTGCCCTCAAATGCTTAGCAATAACCAGAGGGAAAGAAACACTATAACACCAGGTCATATGTGCTATGACTGAGGCTTATCCATGGAGCTATTATGAGTGCTGAAAAAATGAGAGAGAAAAATGAGTTCCAGACAGTGTTGGGAGAGGGTAAAGGAAAGCTTAGCCCTGAGTCTTCATGAAATTTCTCTATGGGTACATTCATAGAAGGACAGAATAGAAGATAACAGAATGACTTACATCTCAGAAGTCCCAAAACAGAGCTGGGTATAGTAGCTCACACTGTAATCCCATCTACTTATCAGGCAGAGTCAAAAAGATAGCAGAGTTGAGCCCAGGCTGGGCAATTTATTGAGATCCTGTCTCAAAATACAAAATACAAAATCAAAAGGGTGGCTAAGGAGCTCCCTGGCATACTGTTGCCTAGCATACATGTGTGAACCTCTGGATTCAGCACCTAGTGCTGAAACACAAAAGGGTCCCCAACCCTGAGAAGCGCTGCTTCTTCCACATGCCTTTGTAGAGGCTGATTAGGTGGGAGGACTGGAAGTAAGGTTGTAGAAGCAGGCTGTGGGTAACTTTTATTCATTCAGCACCTATCCAGCCACTTTGCAGAGCACTTTACATGGGGTGCTTCCTTTTGTGACCATACCGTCCCAGTGGGACAGCAGATGAATGGGTATGGAAAGAGTCCTCTGCACTTGACAGCTTCTCCATTTTCGTCCAGGATGGTGGATAAAGAAAAGCAAATCCCTGTGTGTTGCAACTTGTCTGGTTGGTGTGACCAAATTGATTTTATTTCATTTTGTTATACTTGGGAATGAACTCAGGGTCTCAAGAGTGCTAGGCAAGCATTTTTATTTTTTATCTTGAGACAAAGTCTCATTAAGTTGCATAGGTTGACTTTGAACTTGTGATCCTTCTGCCTCAGCCACCACTGCACTTGACCCAAGTTGATTTTGATAATAAATAAGCCACATTAATAAAAGTCAAGAGCCTGATTTTAATTAGCCAACATTTCATCGGATTACAAAACAACCCATGAAGTGCTTCAGTTTTCAGTTTGTTCATGAGAGCAAGTCAGAGCAGAACAGAACACCAAAACTGTGGTTTTCTTTAAAACCACAGAAGAATTTTCCGAGTCTTTACAAGCCCAGTTCTTAAATCCAAGGCCTCTGACTCAAAGGGAGTCAGTGATGCACTTCCAGAGGACCCAGGAGACACCCTTTAAATTGTATATATAATGTTTTCTCCATTAATACATCCAAATGTGCAGCTTTTGTGGGGAACGTTCATGCCTTCCTGTAATTCTCTAAAGGGTCTATTAGTCCCAAAAGTCACAGGATCCATTGATTCATTGGTTACCCACAGACAATTATGTCACCGACACATCTTCAGAGCCTGGATAATAAAATTCCAGGGTCTTTGCATGGGAGACTTGGACTCCGTGATCAGAGAGGCCTGGATTAAAGTGCTGTCTGCCAGAGGCTGCTTGTGTGACTGCTAAGCGTTCATTCCCTCCCTTGTGAAGGTGGGATTGAACAAAGGAACAGTTGATGAGAGCTAACAGATGTACATTAAGAGAGCAGATGAGTTTGGCTGATGATTTACAAGGGAGAAGCTGAGGATGAGCCCCCAGAACCCCTGGAAAAGGCAGCTGATGAAGGAGAAGATGAGGACAGGGGATGCTAGAGGGGGAGGTGTGCAGAGGCTGAGAGAAGGGACAGTGTCAGGCATCGGAGTGGCTGTATAGTGTGATCTCGTTAGATAAGGATAGAGGAACCACCTTGGAGTTTTCACTTTTGACCCCAGGTCGCACTTGTCCAAACAGTGGCTCAGGAGGTATTTAAGGGATTAAGACTCACACGGCGATGTTCGTTTGTGCAGTCTAGTGCACCACCACTGAGCTATATCACCAGCCCTTTTCAGTTATTTTGACACAAGGACTCCGAGTAGCTGGGATTACAGCCATGTACCATCATGCCTAGCACCTCTTCCTGTATTAGTTTGATAGACTAGGTGCCTGTAAATTGATGTCATAGAGCGCTCAGCTCGTGAGGTCTCATTTTTAGCTACTTTGGACTCTAATGTTAATTCTATCCCCCATAGTTACTCATGAGCATAGAATTCTATGCTCATGAGTAACTATGAGGATAGAATTACCAGTTGAACAACATAGGGGCCCACTGTGCAGCCTGGAGTAGGCCCCGTGATGTGTCCAGGATGATATCATGGAGACTCAGTTATCTCCAAGTGTCCTGGTCTAGGATAAATTCCCCACTCAGATAAGATGGGAGCAGTGGGTGGTGCTCAGCACCTTTCACATCCACATGCAATTCTGGTTATTTTTGATGCACTTGGCTTGATTCAGTGTCCGTCCAGGAAACTGTGTGGTCATGGTCTCTCTTGTTCATCCTTGCATTTCCTGTGCATGGGTATCCCTATACTTGGGTTTGGGAAGTGTATAAATAAATCAGTGGCATCTGACGATTATCATCCCTTCCTCCAGGGCCTCTGGTTGTTCCAACATGGAAACATAACTAGTATTCTGAAGAACAGGAAATATATTTGCCAGATGCCAGCCATGAGCCAGGGCCCCTGATAAATTCTCTTATACCCATGACCTTGTTTGGGTTGAGTCCTTCTTAAGGACATTTCAGTGCATTGCAGATCAAATCGTTTTAGGTAAAGCTTTTCTTGGTGCCAAACCACAGGCAGAAAAGACTTGATACAGCATGCTCACTGCAGAGCCAGGTGTCCATCCCAGCCTTTTTACACCTAACTCACTAAGGAACTCTTCTTTATTTGAAGTTGGATCCCAAACCTGAGGACTTTGCGAGCAAAACTTTCTTCTGACTGGTTTGAAATTTGAGTTTCTCACATGTGCCAGGCATGTGTATATATGCGTGTGTGGGCATACACATGCTCTGAGAAAGTTCTAAAGAGGTGGCTCTCAGCTTGTTCTAGCTGCTATTGATGTTCCCCATCTACCCATCGATTTATTTTCTATTTGTGCAGCAAGTGTGGGCCTGTAGCCCAGTGTATTCCTGGGTTACATGTTGTTCAGTGGTGCCCAGAGGAGGTTAATGAAATACAAGGGGTGATTGAGAAATATGGTGACTTTGAAAAATTTATTACAGTAAGTGACACCTTAATCCCCTTCAAAATATTCCCCCTTGCTTCGGACACCCTTATCCCATCATCTTGTCACTTTCTGAAGCAGCTCTGGAAGTGCTCTTTCCTGAGTGTCTTTACAAGGTGCTATTTAAAAACATGATGCATGCTGCTGAGTGACAGCCAACAGACAGGAGGCTCATCTAAACATCGTGGTGTGTCCTTGTCTGCTTTATTCACCATGCTGGGCACGTGAGAACTTGGGGCTCTTCCCCAAGGTTAAAATGACCACAAAAGGTAAGCATTTGGAATCAGTTCAGGACATCAGAATGGCCACAACAGTGTAATGAAAGACATTCATTGAAGAGGACTCTACCAACTGCCTCAGAAAGTGGCAGAGTGATGGGATAAATGTGTTTCGAGCAAGGTGGAGGGTTCTGAGGCAAATAAATGACAATCAACATAGCTTTTACTGTAATGAAAGTTTAAAAAATTTAAACTAATCATATTTCTTTGATCATACCTTATAAAAGGTGTGATCTTATATTGTTTTGGGGGTAGAAGGAAGCTGCTGGCTGGCACATGCTCAGCTGGGAATGTGCCCTGGACAGAGCACCTGAGAGGGCCACCTTGGTGGGCAGCAAGGGCCCAGGAAGGCTGCTGTTGCTTGACCCAGTTTAGACCCAGGTTAGTTGCAGAGTGTGGTTTTCTTCCACCTGTCAAAATGGAGTCTTCTAACTTAGGTTCTTATAACCAGTTCTAATCTGTCTTCACCAATGAGCCTGATAACTCATCTGTGCATGAAGTGGCTTCTGGGGGCTCAGAGTTCCACTGCCAGCCCCTGCCTGAGGGCCTGCTGCCCTCATTCCCTGCTCTTGTTCCCCTACATTTATCACAGGGAATATGGGGAGGCACTTTTTTTCTCATTATTCCGTCTCTTCTGCCCTCATTCCAAGGCCTGAAGGTGTTTTCTTGGCTGTGTCTTCAGAGACTAGCAAAATGATATGTGGGTATATACTAGGTGCTCAAAGATGTGTGGGGAAAATGAACAGAAAATGGAGAGAAGGAAGGAAAGGCAAGGAAGAAAGGGAGGAAAGAAGGAAGGAAGGAATGCAGGCAGGCAGGAAGGAAGGAAGGAAGGAAGGAAGGAAGGAAGGAAGGAAGGAAGGAAGGAAGGAAGGAAGGAAGGAAGGAATAAGAGCCTCACTGGGACACTTCCCGCGTAAGCAGAGCAGATGTGTTCCTCACAGCTCACGAAGGGTGTCCTCCTCTTGTCCTGTCCGGGTTCCTGGGCCTCTGTCCCAGCTGCGCTGGCACCCAGAGCCTGGAGCTGCCCACCCCGGCCTTCTCCACACCCACAGCAGCTTCCTTGGGGCGTTTTCTTCCCAGAGGGTTGGCAGGACTGTTTGCCAAGGTGCAGTGCACAGGGTGACGGTCAGATCCAGCCCAGGCGGGCACAGAGAGGGACCTCTGGAGAGTGAAGACACTTTCCTTGTTGTTTGGCAGTAGAACTGGCCGGTGTCAGAGCCACCAGGGATCAGGAGATTGGCTGGACACAGGAGCCCCTTTGCGCACACCCCACTGTCGCTTCCTGGCCCACCAGTGAGGGCTCACGGCCCCAGCAGGTGAGAGCGTGCGGAGCAGCGTCCCTCGCCTCTCGCCCCAGCTGCTCAGCTCTGCGGAGTCGGTGGCCTAGGCGTGGGCAGGCGGCCTGCGAGGGGACATCTGTGCAGAGCGACGCTAATGAGTGGCCTTGTTGAAGGCGTTGAGAGTCTGCGCTCGGCACCTCCTCACCCTCAGGGTGCGATCCCTTGGCTCCCGTCTGGCTGGATGGGAGGTGTGTGTGCCGCCCGCCCGTCAGCTGCTGCGGACTCCCTGCAGGCGGCTTCTCCAGAGGGGGTGTGCCCTTTGGCCCAGCGCAGCAGCGTGGCTGCCGGGCTGGACAGAGCGTTGAGGCCCTGGGGAGGCCTGGGGGTGGGCAAAGAGCCCTCACCCTTGCCTGTCCTCCCTCCTCCCTGCGGCTGGCTGCCTGCAGTTTGAATAAGGGTGGGGCTGGATTAAGGTCTTGGCGGAATCCAGGGACTGGGGCCTTTCCTGGCAGAGAGGAGAGCACACATCAGGATCATATTCCAGATGCAGGGATGGAGATTTGGGGAGGATAAAGGAAAGAGAGTGAGAAAATTAAATGTGGCGAGAAATGGATTTTCCCTTTCTGTCGTCTGAAGATAATTGAGTTATGTTATTTTGTAGCATCGTCTGTTCCGAGGTTTTTCCTGTTCTCCCCTCACACTACCTTACAGAACTGAAGAAGAAAAAAAACCGCACTCATTTGGACTCTTGTGTTGCAGTTCCTACCAAAGAGCTGAAACTTGGGCGAGGTCCCGAGAGGTGGCTTCGCGTCAGTGAGGTGTCCTCGGGGAGGGTGACCTGGTTCCCCTCCCAGACAGGTGCCACCACGCCTCCCTCTGCCTTTCCCCTCTGGGCTGTGGCAGGCTTAGTCACACTTGGCCGGAGACCTTCCAGGGTGTCTGTCTTGCCTCACGAGTGGTGTCAGAGCCTCCCTCTCCTTCCTGAGCTGTTCTTGAGCTCTGTCCTGGGCCTCTCTTTGTGGAGGCTTAATAGGGAGTTCCCATGGCAAGGCTGTCTTTACAGGAGACCTCTTACTATCCCCGCAGGGAATATTTAGTAGCTATTAATATTTAGTAACTGTGCTTAACTGCGGGTGTAATAAGATGGGCCGAGACTGTCTGCCCTGCAGAAATCCCATTCGAGGGCCCTTTGTTTAGCTCATCAGATGGGCCTGTCCTGTCCTCGCTCAGTGCTGCACAGGAACAGACATGTGCCTTTCAAGAGCTTCCGTCATTGAGCCAGATTTCAAAAATGCATGTCCTGGCCAACCCACTTAACAACAGTATCACCGTAGCATGAGCAGCTCCACTGGGGTATGGCTTCGCTAGCTGTAGAGTGGATACAAACACAGTATTGCCCTCTGACAGTGGTGAGGAGGTAAAAGAACGCACATCAAGTGTTCGGAATAGTGCCTGCTCCTGCTCACAAAGCCTCGCAGCATTTCATCGAGGATGGGCTTCAAGTACAGTACACTGTGTCCCATAAGAATGTGACAAACCTGAACATTTCCTAAAATGCCCTGAGGACTTGGCCTCCACATAATACTGTAGTGTGCAACTCTGTTCACGTGTTTGTGGCGATGCTGGTACAAGCTTACTGGACATACGCTTGTGGACACTGCATGACCCTTGATGATGATCAAATGTCACATACTTCCCCGTCTAGGGGACAGAATGCCCGCAACTCTTCGCGGAGCAGAGGTTTACTTTGGCTCGTGGCTTCAGCCCACGGTTGGCCAGCTCCAAGACAGAAGCCAGAGTGGGAGCACTGAAAGCTCTCCAGCCCAGTGCAGCCTGGAGGCCGGGAGAGAGGGGAGGAACTGGGACAAGACCTACGCTTTCGGGCCACTCCAGCCCCGCCCCAGCTGCTAGCAGAAGTCCGCTGTGCGCGCCTCAGGGGCTGTTCCGGTCACCCTCCACACACGGGGACTCGGGGGACATGCTTGATGCTGATTTACTTACATACCGTACCAAATGTTCTTTGTTACTTCCCAGTATACCTACTTACATAAAAGCGCTGACTAGAAAAGCACGCTGTGCTGCACCGGCTGTAGACTCTCAGATCTCATGTTATTCAGCCCTCCATGGTGCCATTTTCTCCTGTGCTTGACTTACTTTCATGTTGCTTTGTCCATCATGGCACCTAAGTGCACAGAATCCACTGCTCCTGTCGCCACAAGAGGCTGTGTGGAGCGAGTGAGCTGGGAAGTCAGCAGTGGTCGTGCTGCTGACCAGCCAGCCGCGTCCCTTCACTACAGAACGAAGCAGGGGGCTGTTGTGGGATCTTGTCCACGAAGATGGTGAGACTAAGAGAGACTCGGGCAAGGATTCGGTCAGACACAGAGAAGAGTAAGGACCCAGACTGAAGACGCAGAATCGCGCCCCCTTCAGCAGTCTGGCCATCACTGCCAAAGAAGAAAAGGTTGTTCACAGCGTGGACCCCACTGTGACCCAGATTCACTGCTAGCTGTGGGTGGCTCGAAGGGCTCAGGGACCCTTATTCATCGCAGCACGCACGAGAGGGCAGCAGGCCTGCGTGTGCTCACGAAGGGCAGCTCCGGAACTCACAGGACCTCCAGGTGAGCTGAGGGTGGAAGAGAAGTGCTTGGCAGAGCGGGTCTTCAGTAAGGATGGAAGTGGGTCCGGAGAGGACTTTCCTCCATAAGGAGGCTGAATCGGTGCCAGGCTTCCGGGGTTCAAAGGACTGGAGAACCGTCTTGCTTGGGCAGTGTTACAGGCAGCTAATAGAAACCTCTTGAGATGTGGAAGAGAGAGGACTCTGGGCCTTCAAGCGTGTCCGTGGGCACCCACTGCCTGGGGACTACGGGAGCCGTGAGGAGTCACGCGGGACCCAGCTGCTCTTCCAAGATGCCCTTCTGAGTTCCTGGGCCAGCAGATGTTTAGAGAGTACCACGCCTTCTGAGATTCGGCTTCTCTAGGTTTGTGAGTGCGCCACGTCCACAAAACGGAGGGCTGGCTAGCAGTATTTTTCTCAGAGCCTATTGCCTTTGCTAAGTGATACACAACTCTTGTCAGCATCGTCGTAGCCCTTGTTGTCCTCTTCTGTCTGCTTCTCTGAGGTGGGGTCGCCTTCTGTGTTTAACGGATGTGGTACTAATAGTGCTGTTAATGAGATTAGAAGAGGACGTTTGCGATGCCACAGCTCGTGGAAGTGACAGAAAGGGTTCTCGTGTCCCTCCCCAGCACAGCCTTCCTGGATGAAGCCAATCCCACCTGTTACTGGGATGGAAAGGTCCACTGAACTGTAGTGCTTGCTCATAACTTTAATTACATTTAGTATAATCTCAGTCTAAAAATGGTCAACACCTCTTTTCACCCATCATTTCTCTCCTTTGCATCCTGTGTTCTGCTATGAGTTAGGCCATTAGTGGCCAGGACTGTGTCCACATCCAGCATAGTTCTAGGAAGCTGAGTGCATGGGAGACCGATGTGAAATTATCCTTGGATGTCAGGCTTATGCCTGAAATTCCTTTCCAGTCCCATCGCATATCTCCATTCTTCCAACAAATGAGTTACCTTTAGTTCTCTGTCTGTTGTTATGATATCTTCCTCATGGTCACTGTACCAAGCGTCATCTCAAAAAGCTTTCATTATGACTCTAGGAGGCAGGACAATAACCATTCCGTTTCTACAGATGTACACATTGAGGCTTAGTCTGTGTGCTCAGTTTTAGGCTGAGCTGGGACTGAAATGTGGGTACCTGAGAAGCACCCAGGTCTGCTAGTTCCTTTATGTTTGGGCTACCCATTGCTGGGCAATGAATCACCCCAAAATGGAGCATCTTAAGACAATGGTTTACTGGTTATTATTATTCTCTCTCATGGTTCTGACTGAGTTCTGGTGGGTGAGTCTTGCTGGTCTCTCCTGCAGGTGCACTCAGGTGGCTGAGGCAGGTGTCATGTAAGGCTCTATCTGTCACGTAGCTGGCATCTGGGCTGGGGAAACCTGGGGCCTAACACGTCATCTCTCTCAGCACCTGTGATCTCTTCACATGGTTAGTTGAGCTTCCTCACAGTATAGTGGTCTTAAAATGGCTGAATGTCCCACATGGCAGCCAGCCTTGCCCACAGCAAGCATTCTAATACATCCAGTGGGAAGCTGTAAGGCTTCTTAGAAAGTTGCATACCTTCACATTTACCACAATTTGTGGGTCAAGCAAGCTTCTGAGGCCAGTCTAGTGTGGAATCCCAACGGAGTAGGTTATTGGGCTTTGTCTCTTGCTGTAAGAAGCAGCAGGTATACAGAATGAGGAAATGAATTCATTGTGGCCACCTTTAGCCCACCAGTCACCAAGACCCATTAATGTTTCTCCTTTAAAAAGTCTTCCTTAGCCACTCCATTCTACTCCTGCCACATTGGTAAGGTCCAATTTGTTGAGCTTCATTTTTGATCATTACAACTAGCTCCTAATTGGACACTGACTCTCTCCCTAGCTCCTAGCCCACTGTGCATTTTGCAAGCACACATACTCTCACAGATGCCTCTTTTAACCTCTGGTCCATTTATTTATTCATAGATCTGAGAGGAACTTTAGAAATTATCCACAGACATACTCTCATTTCTCAGAAGCAGCAACCAGGAGCCTAAGAGAGCATATTTCAAATCTATACTGTTAATTTTAGTTTCTGGCCAGACCATACTCATAAACTGCCTTCCTAGACCTAGAAATACCAAGAAGACCCAGTGCCTGTCTGCCCCTGAAGAGACCGTATTTCATCAGGGAGGCAGATCCTTTAGAGATAGGTGTAATAAAAATCTGCAGAAGGGCCAGTCGTGGTGGCTCA